>OX578152.1:42191520-42481520 GCA_951213105.1 Amaurobius ferox
ATGTATTTTATAAACAAAAATTCTTTATGTAACACCTCATGTAGTCAGTATCAAAAATCCGAACACCACTCGTTATATAAATCCTTTTGAAAGTACACTGAATGAAAAAGGTATTATTGTATCAGAATAATGTCTTCTATGCCTAAACATGCTTCTAATTTTTATGTGGTCCTCTTATGCCAATACAGCTACATTCTTTTGTCAAAACGGAGTCTGATAAGATATTTAGAAATTATTATGAATAGATTCAGGATAAAACAGAATAAAATTACGGTAATATGAATGAACTATGAATGAAAAATGCAACAACTATGAATGCAACAACTATGAGCAACTATGAATGAAAAATTTAAAATTTATAAGGACGTTGATGATTTTTAATATCTAACTAAACATTACATTATTGTTCGAAAATACACATCTGTACTGCAGACAAAATGGTCTCTGTTGAACAGTCGAATATCCGGTTCTTTTGTGCTGAAATCTGCCTCTTTTAAACACTACCTATAAAAGAAAAGTCTATTTACCAGGTATAACACCGATTGAATTAGTAGATTTTAATTGCTATAATACCATTATCCATTTTGCAACACTCGTAAAATAAACTTTTTTTTTCCCAATGGCCAGGCAATAGACTCTAGCACTAGACTCTGCGTCGACTTACGTCGTTTGTCCTATGTACGGCCGAAATCGTGAACCATTTTGCCGTCCTAGGACGTTGCCCTAGGCGCACCAGCGGGGGGCGGAACACACTGCACCCACAACACACAACATCCGTGTCTTACGGTGGGACTCGAACCCACAACGTGGCGGCCGATCGATCGCTGGAAAAGCTCGCCTTGACCGTTCGGCCACCACGTCGACTTAAATGAGCCAACAACACACGGTGTTCCCAGGTGGTCACCCACCCAAGTACTATCCGCGTCCGATGCTGCTTAATTTCGATGATATAAAATAAACTTCAGAGTAACAGAGCAAAGGAATTTGAAATCAGAAATCTGTGATTCAATCTAAAACTGACTAAAGTTCTTCATCAATTTGATTAAAAATGCGTCGCCAACAAGTAAACAGGGCGATAAAAAAGTGAATGGCAAGAGCGCATTCTGGAATGCATCCAAGGAATGTTGTTCACCTGTTGAAACGATTTTCTCTGTCTCGTACGCAAAAACTATGGCATGCAAAAATATGAAATTTAGTACATTTTTAGAGAAATAATATGATAACACGATTAAATAAACCGATATAAGTTTAGTTTGACTCTTCGAGCTCAGGGGTTTGGAGGAAGCGAGTTACGGGGGTTTGCGATGCGAAGTGAGCAGGGGTAGAGACCTCTAGTAGTTTAAAATATCAGTTTCGTCATTATATATGTCACAAGAGAATGGAGGAATCACACTTAAAACGAGATAGTTGTTGATACGCGAGGTTGACCAATCAGATACAAATTTAGCTCGTTTTGCTGTTTCCATTAGTTTGTAAATTGGTAGTAAAGTAGCCAGTTATAAAATAGCAAATCAGTTGTCACGAGAAATGTTTTAATCGTTTTATGATTGTGGAATTCCCAGATAAGTGCTGCAGAGTTACCATAATGAAACATTAAGAAGGTACGATCAGGAGCTCTATAATCTTCTATCCGCTTCAAATGGCATTACAACTCTTCGCAGTTTCTTGAAAATTAAAGACACTCCTGAAACTGAAATTTTGCACTGCTTAAAATCTCAAATATCTCCATAACGGATGCTATCTTACATAATAAAAGATGTTGCATATATGCATATGTGTCGTCTGTAACGGAAAATTGAAATATCAAACAGCATCGAAATTCGTCACAGAGGTTCTTTATGTCCTTTTCTGTCCGTTCTTCCTGTCCGTTCCACGAGATTTTTTTTAAATGTTCGAGTTATTTTAAAAGTTATGAATTTTTAAAGCCAAACAAAAGGCCATATTTTGTGCCATTTCGTCAAGTCCGTTTATTTCCGGCAATCCTTTGCAGTTTCTCTACACCTGGACAGTATGGGTAATAAAAAAGTATTTCTATTCATTGCAGATTATTTTTCTCACTTTTCCGAAAGCATCGTCATAAGAACTAATGTTTAAAATGCAAAATTCTAACTTTCAAATTTAAGAGGGGTCAATTCAGTTTTGTAAACTTGGTGTTATTATTATAAGTATTATGAGTATTATGAGTATTATGTTGAAAAGGGACATAAATTTAGTGGAAACAGTCTGAAGGAGTAGATATAACATTTTGGAATTTACTTCCTGGGTAAAGGAGCTTTTTTTTATTCTGAATCAGAGCTCTATTTTGTTGTTTCCTTGTGAGATGTTCTTATAACAACAAACAATGTATTATATTAATAATATTTAATTATCTTTATTATTTAATTATCTTAGATTTTTACTATACTTTTATCTATAACTAGCGAAGGATATATACATCCTTATTGCATGCATATCTCGCATACTAATTTCAGGTGCATTACACCAGCATAGATAAGCTACTTATTTTTTTTTACTAAACGGACTTATCGTAAAAGCGTTCATGATTTTCGGGAATTCACAGTATTTTCCTGTGCAATTCCACTTTGGGGTTTGCATCTTTAATCCCGGAACAACGCCAGATTATCATCTAGTATTAAATTGTATTAAATTATAACACCTGTCTATAACGAAGGATTTGAGATCTATAGATATTCATCAGTTGTGTTTTAATCGGGTGTTAAGTTTGATACCCTGTAAAGTCTATTTTGATGATAAGACATCTCTTACGACCTGCGGTCGTAAGAGATAGCACCCCACACCCTCAAACCAGGAGTAATGGCTGTGTGCCTGTGTAAAACAAAGGCTGATCGGGACCCCTGATCCTGGCGCCTCCACACACGTACACGATGTCATCTTCTGAAAGACTGAAGTGTAATTCGTCACTGATCCCTACGCGATGCCAGTCTTCTGGCAGCCATGATGCTCGGCTACACCACTCCAAACGACTCTGTCGATGTTGTGGGGTTCTTCTTAAAGGCCACAGTGAGTGTAACCCCACCTCAGCCAAGCGCCGTGAGATGGTGGAAGGTACCACGGGTGGTATGGAAGAGACTGTAGCACGTTGGATGGCGGACAATGACACCGTTGGGCCAGTTCGCACCTGCCGCACAATCATCCGATCTTTCCTTGCATTCGTGCATCTCAGCATTCCAGAGCGTTCCAGAGTTTGCAGCAACCATTCCTGCCAGCACCTTTGCACAGTAGTGTCCGTTCGGTGCAGGTGGTGGCCTATTGCTCGGTAAAACCATCCAGCTTCACGTATCCCGAATATACGACCATGTTCGAACTCGTCTAATTGCTTATAAGGTCTTCGGCAACGCCGTAACGGAATTATTGGGTGTGTCTGCATGGTACTTACACGTCTATAACAACCAAAGATTAACCGTCCCCATTTTGAACCTGTTTTATAGGCTGCTAGTTTGGCAGTAGATACGCGCGCTATGACCGAGGTTAACACTCATTGGCCTTGCAAATTGAATTATTTGCATACTTGGTATGAAGGAATTTACAGAATTTGCATGTGAAATTTAGAGATGATCTGATTTTTTTTTAGTTGTGCTTTTTTTCTCTGCAAGAGTGCATAATACAAAAAATATCTCGGAGGGAAGACCACACGGAGAAGTTGCTGTAAAGCCGATTTTCGTGGGAAAATTTCCAGAGTGGAAGTCTTAGTCAAAACACACATGGAGAAGCTTTTGAATACGGTTCTTACTTGTGACTGTACAGCTAAATTGTATATCTGTAATAGAAGTAAGCAATTAAATATTAGGCATCTGCAATTGTTGGAGTGAATCCTTTTCATGAGCCCTCGAAAAAATCGTAATCACGTCATCTTTATTTATTTACTTTATTTAAATAAGTTCAATATTTTTATATCAATTGTAACAAATTTGACCCAGTTTCATATATATATTATAAAGGGGATTACTCGAAATTCCGGATATAACATACACACCCATATGAATCCCCCCACTGGGTTCCGGTCTAAATTGGGTGGTACTTCCCGACCGTCCAAACAGTTATGTTACACTTTTCTAGTAGGTCGGACTGTCTGGGCCTCAACAACAATAACAACACCCTTATGAATATGCGCTGTTGGCACATTTTGGGTGCGGTAGCCCGGTGGTTTGCGCGCTGGATTTGCACGCTGCCACAACTGCCGCCGTGTTCATGTGGAGTACGATCACGTTAGCCATGTAGGTCCGTATGTCCTTCCGAGAGGTTGGTGGTAGGGGAAAGAGGGTACGGTCCCTGTGAATGCCTCCCCCACGGGGTTCCTGTCTAAATTGTGTGGCACTTCCCGGCCGTCCAAACAGTTACCTTACACCTTTCTGGTAGGTCGGACAGTCAACAAAAACAACCCATATGAATATGTAGTAAGTAAATTTCAACATTATGTTCCCAATACAGTACATGCTACTGGTTCTGCTTTTTTAAAAACTAAGCAGTCACAAATATCCATTACTGTAGTCATCGCAGTAAGAAACTTTATATGTTCTACAATATGTTCAAACCTGTCAGCTAACATAGTAATACTGAAGATCCCAGATTTATATTATTCATGAAATTGCATGTTATTCCGGCTATAACTACGCGCTCTCTCGAGTTTCTATTAGGATGTTTTGGAGTATTATACTTACTACAGAACCGGCAAATGCGGACCAGTTTTGCTTTTTCCAGATATAATCACTCAATATCTCTGATAAAGTCGAAATATGGAAATTTGTTATGTTCTACAATATGTTAATATATGTTTGGTACCTTAATAAATACCACAGATCCCGCATTTATATCATCCAAAAAATCACATGATATCTAAAGTGCCCGTACGATTTTATACAGGGTCTTTCAAAAGTCCGTATAAACTTTAAAAATTCATTAAAAATCAAAAAATCATCCCATTGAGGTACGGTTTGTACCATAAGTATTGCCAGGACGTGTGTGGGGGGAGGGGGGGGTTCACGTGAAAAAATTTTGTAGTTTAAAAAATCACCTATAGGTGGCGCTTACCCGAATACATCTTCCAGAAGTATGCAAATGAGGCTGTTATAAAAGAGCTGTAGTGCTCTGTAGATTCTTCATTTGATTCATTAGTAAACGGTGCAAAGAAGTTTTTGCGAGAATCTTAACTATGATCGAGAAAGTCTTGTTAGTGAAGCTGTATTACGTGAGCGGAGAATCAGCATCAGATGCTTTGCGAAAATTTCGATTTAGGGAAAATCTAAAGAAAGGAAAATGTCCTATCACTTGTTCAGAATTACTTAGACTTGTCACACGATTTGACACATACAGTAAGTCATTATTTTTTGTCTTTCCAATGCATTCAGCGCCACCTATAGGTGATTTTGTAAACTAAAAATTTTTTTCACGTCAAAAAAAAAAAAAAAACACGTTCTAGCAATACTTATGGAACAAATCGTATCTCAATGCGATAATTTTTCGATTTTTAATTAATTTTTAAAGTTTACACGGACTTTTGAAAGACCCTGTATTTGGATGATTTGGGGGTTTACTCCAACTATAGGATCCTTTTCTTATCACACACATCCTTTCATAGTTCATCTCAAGCCCCCGTGCCAGTTTATATTAGGACGATTTTGGAGTTTACTCCCATTATTCCTTTTCTTAAAGTTAGTGCTTCACAGTTTTATTCACTTATAGTCAATGATTCAAAAGTTCATTAATTGGTAGTCAGTGCTCACAGACTCACTCCCTTTCATTTGCGGTTCACAGTTCACTCAACTACAGTCAGTTGTTCACAGACTTATTCACTTACAGACACCAATTCATGGCGAAGGTTCTTTTTATTTCGGAGTTTTTTGTGACTAATGACGTATGATATAGTGATTTAATATCACTATTTCATGTTATGGTAGTAAAAGGTATGGATATTGATTTAATATCACTATTATATATTTTAAGTACATCGTATATGTTCTCTGCATTATTCTTGGTATTTATGTTTTCATAAATTTTTATCAATTTTCAGATTGGACTCCTCTGCGTGGTTTTCTGCATGATTCAACTAGGATTAGGCATTGATCCGCAGTTTTATGATACAGTCGGAAAAGTTGTGGGTAATTTCGCACAGAACTCACCTTCATTTGCTAAAGGTTATTTACAAGGATTTGGAGGTGCAAATCCAGCCCCAGTTGCACCCCCGCCGGTATTTTACTATGGCCGTTTCTTTGAATCATCTCAATATTGAAAAGAAGATGATTGTAATATTGCCTTGAATAAAGTATTACAGAACACTATTTTTTATTTCTTTATTCTCAAACACTAAAACACATGTACAAATATTGATATAAGGATGCTGATAATCTCAAAGGATTGTTATCAAGAGCTATCGGAAGTGTAAGCACCACGTATGACGTACCTGACTAATTCTGTCAGCTGTTAGTCACTGGTAAACTTTATGAACAGGACTACAATTTTTATAATTTTGTATATATTTTTTTCAAAACAGGGAAACGTTGTTCAGGTATGCACAAATGTGCTTCATGAAATTCAAAGATGATTTAAATACACATGCTAAAGCGTTTTGTTTGATTTTTGTACAATATGCAAGTTTTCTATCATTCTATAGCAATTTTTTTAATCTTTACTTTGCATATTTTGGTATTTCTGGATGAATTTCCCCGTAACTTTATTTCCCCTTGGAAACCAGAAGCAAGACTGCGGCAATGGGGGGGGGGGGGGATGAGTGTTCGTGTTCAGAACATTTGGAATATTACAATTCGGAACTGGTGAAATAAAAACTTTCAGTACAAGGCTGAAAACAAATACAATTAAATGTTTCTGGTAGTAAATTTTTTTTACGAACAGAAATTGTAATTATTTGTCAATTTTATACCTTTATCGTTTTTTCTTTTATAGAGTATATTCTTTGTTAACAAACTAAAGACTTCCAGTTTGGTACGGAAATTGAGACGTTGTAAAAAATTAGAAACTGTAAAAAAAGTTAAATTGTATTTTGTAGGTCATTTAGGGTGTCTTTTTGGGGGAGGAATATTTCAATATTTAGTTTTGTAGAGAAACTGTAAATAAATAAAAATGTGTGAGATCAAGAGGCATTTAAGCAGTGTTATTACACGAATATTTACGATATATAATTGCGAAACAAAAGCGCAGACTCGT
The DNA here is from genome assembly GCA_951213105.1 of Amaurobius ferox. Taxonomy (NCBI): domain Eukaryota; kingdom Metazoa; phylum Arthropoda; class Arachnida; order Araneae; family Amaurobiidae; genus Amaurobius; species Amaurobius ferox. Next base: position 42,198,700 of record OX578152.1, read on the forward strand.
AGGCACCAGTTTACCACAGCCCTGACCCGGAAGGTCATGACTGCAATAAATTCAAGGCACGTAAATTATAGGTGTGGTTGGGTCAGAAAATCTACTGGAGGCTAAAGCTGAAAACATGCAGATTGGTTAATTAGTTGGCCAATGACAAAGTGTTACTGCATCGCCTTCAGGACAACCAATGCGATACTGAGGGCGTATCTGGATCCTCTGGCGAAACGATGTGCCAACAAGCAGAAAAAGTTTAACAAAAAATTCAGTCAATATGCATTCACTCAGAAATGATGTAACAGTCTCTATTAAGAGAGGGACATATGCAACCAAAGTTTATTTTTAAATGTGTACCACAGTTGTATTTCATGTTTATTCTTTGTTTTGTTTCATATGTCAGTAAATAGCCAGTAAAATAAAGAGAATTCTGGGTGACAAAGCAACAGTCAATATTTCAAATTATATTTTTAAAATCATTTTTGTTTTGTTTCGTGCACTTCTTTTTTTCTAATTATATATGAAAATAATAATAATTATAAATGAAAATATCGTAATTCATTTTTTGTTTAATAGGGCATTTTTATAGTTTGTTGTGGTCATGGCTGCATTTTTATAGGTCACTTTATAATAATTTTAAAGTCATAAAATTCCTATCCTTACTTAATACTTATATGTTGCTTTCTGTTGGGAGAAGGTTGTATACTGTTACAAGCGTTTCCTCTAGAATCGTGCTTGTAGAAATAGGCTACAAGAATGAATCCAAGTTTCTGGATAATTTATTCACAAGTATAAAGTAAACAAGAACAATATATAATCAAACAGCACTTAAATGCTCCACTAATTTCACAGAATGATTGATAGTTTCTCAAAATACCGACGAAAATAATGTTACAAAACAGCAGCTCCGGAAGTTCACTTTGCTGCTCATACCCTCGGGTGAGTCGGGAGGCCTGGGCCTTCTACAAAACAGCGGCTACTATTCTCAAAGCATTGATAAAATCACAGTCCAATGTAGCTCGTGTCACGCCCATTCGTCAACTCCCCTGCAACTGCGGCGTGATTCCCTTTTATAGTGTATCCATAGAAACTTCTGGAAATCGTTATATCTCAAAGAATAATCGTTCTATCGAGAAGTTTCTGGAACATTACGGAAGTCACCAAATGTCGTGAAATGAGCGATAAATTGCCAAATATGGCAATTCCTATTCTAACTGGGAGATCCTGGAAACCCTGGGATCACGTCATCCTCACGTCATGCTGCCGTCATGCACTGTATTTTCTTTGAGTGGTCCTTCGTGACAGATGAAAGATTTGACGCCAAAGGGAATATTTCGCGTTCGCAACAATATATTATTTTAGCGTGACTATTAGTAAATTACATTTATATATTTATCTTCTAATTTTTTCATCCAATTAGTAGAAGCATCTGGGTATATGTAAATGCTACCATTTCTGGCAATTTCCTCTAAAATTAAGCTGCTGCAAAGAGGATTAATATATCCATATATAATTTTTCAGGTTTTGAGAGTGAAGTTTTTACCAAAACTTAAGACTAGTTTTTTAAATGAAAGTAAAAAATCTCACATGCTCAGCGTGTGCTTTATATTCCTCAAAAACAAACAAATTTAACATTCCCTACAATGCATGATAATGTATAGGGAAAGTATTGGAATCGTGTCGAAAATAGCAACTCGAGTTATCGACGGATCAACACGTTCTGAGACCTCTAGAACACGAAAAACTATTTTAGCTTGATATGACCGAGAGTGTGTCTGTTTGTGCAATGTTTACACTCTAACTCAAAAAATTGGACAAAATTTCATAAAATTTTACAAGTATGGCACTTGTAGGTAACCATGGTGCTCATTAGATTTTGGTATGTTTCGGGATAAAAGAACCCACCATTTTGGGGGGAAATGATCAGCCAAAATCTCATGTATCCACTCCAACTAAAAAACAAATTTATTCTGGCCACCGACATTTGAAAATGCAGTAAGGGTGTAAATGGGAAAAAAATGTTTTAAAGCCCCAAATTGGATATAACATCAAATACGTATTTATTACTTTCCTTATATACATAATGTATAAGGAAAGTAATGTGACGGGTTCGAAAATTCGAATTCGAGTTTTCGACGGGTGAGCACGTTTCAAGCATCCCTGATCACGAATCAAACATTTTTGAGGTGATGTCTGTATGTGTTTATATGTGTGTGTGTGTGAGAAAGTATGTTTGTCTGTGTCAGTGAGTTTGTGGAAACGATAACTCACGAACGAATGAAGCGATCTGAATGAAATTAGGTACAAAAATTATAATCCATGAATACTGGAAGCCTATTGTATTTAAATGCAATCGAATGTCCAGAACCCCCCTAAACTTTCGAGTGCAATTTTGAAAAAAACATCAAAAAATCCTTTAATAAAGTTACGCAAATAGATATATCTTATGTAATTTTTCCTTAGAAAACGATTGACATAAACTTTAGAACGCTAGTATGAACCGCTCTCGGGATATTGCAGATTTTTCAAATAAATATATCAAAAAATCTCATAAATTAAAAAAAATATTAATTATTGAGAAACATGTTCACTTTTCATATGTAATATTATGCGATAAATTTGGTAACATCATTCTCGTGGATCTAGCTCGTTCCATTCATGAGAAAAGATATTTTGAGTAATACTTTTGTTTTTGAACGCCAATAGTCATTTAGCTGCCATGAGAATAAGTTATTTCTCCGTCCATAACGCTTGGCGAGATTTTGGCGACGAATTTGGCGGAATCACGCCATTTGGATAAACATGACACTAAATCAATGAAAATGGTGACTCATTGACGAAAATTCAATATCTTGGAAAGAATATAAGTATCTATTATAAGAATAACCTATTTCTTTTTACTGTAAAAGTAGTGCATTTGTTGCATTATATAAGGAAAGTCATGTGCTGCCCACATCAGATTTTTTTATATATTATTTCATTCGATTAAATAAATTAATACATCTGTAATGATAGAAGTGGATGTCTGTTTGTTTTGTTAGTAGTGCAGCGGAAAATCGAAGTGCCGCACAGCTACTAACTTCAATAATGGAAGTAAGATAGTGGAAGTAAGATCGAAGTGGAAGTAAGTACAATAGTGGAAGTAAGATCGCGAGATACCACGGAACGAATTTTGTCAAAATTCGAATTATTTTTTTAGTTATTTCATATTAAAGCGCAATTTTGAGAGGACTCCAAGCAAATCGTAACTACAGCAATCGAAAATATTATCAAAGAGTTTCCACTTTATTACTATAGGAAATTTCAAAGAACATCTTTCTGAATATATTTTTAAATTCGCCCATCTGAGATTTGAAAAAATTTAAACGATGCTAATTTTTTTGTGTGAAAGCGTATGATATTTTCGAATTCCAATAAAAATATATAATTACTCTGTTTTTGATTTTATTTATCAGTTTTTAGTCAGAATATGAAACTTGACTTTTCAATATCAAATGTAAATTTCCATTGTTAAAACCGCAATGCATCGCATGAAAGGCGGCAGCTATGGATATCAACAGGTGAAAATTAAAAGCAGACATTTTTGTTCAATTTCAATATACTTTGCTTATTTAGTTGCTATCTATGATCGAGTTTAGTTTTAATTTTACTACCCTTGCTAAAGATACTATTTTGATTTTTCTGTGATTGTAAGTATTTTCATTCATATTTAAGAACGTCCCTAGTAACATTTAATATTAGTCCAATAGTTGACAAATATTTTACATCTTGGCATAACATTGGAAATATTTTCAATGTAATCCCAATATTGTGCAAATATTGGGGTTACACTGGTCTCCAATATTGGCTAAATATTTCTATTAGAATATTACGCCAATATAGGTGTACATTGGAAATATTTTCATCGAAGTACCAATATTGGGGTGATATTTCCCCAATAATTTAAACCAATACTGGGCCAATTCCGTCAAAATGGCCACTTTTTACTTTCCCTGCATTACAACGTAATGTATGGGGAAAGTATTGGAATCATGCCGAAAATAGCAACTCGAGTTTTCGACGGATCTACACGTTTCGAGACCTCTAGAATACGAAAAAACTATTTTTAGCGTGACGTCTGTGTGTGTGTCTGTGTGTCTGTCTGTGTGTCTGTGTGTCTGTGAGTCTGTGTGTCTGTGTGTCTGTCTGTGCAGATTTTGTATCCACTCTAACTGAAAAACTAATGGACCGAATTTCATAAAATTTGGTAGGCAGGCCACTTGTAGGCGAGTCTGGTGCTGATCAATTTTGAGTACGATTTGGGATAAAAGAACCTGCCTTTTTTTGCGAAATGGCCCGCAAAAGCATATGATAATTGCGGCCCGAAATGGCCCGCAATAAGGATGTGTTGCCCACATCGGATTTTTTTTTAAAGTATTTATTTCAACATTTTATTTTTTATGGCTTTCATTTGACCATTCTCATTTCGGTAAAATGTATTACGATTTTTATAATTATTTTTATGCTTGTATTTAGCTTGAAATGCTACGCAGTTTCATCAAGTTTTCAAAAATTTAGTGAAATCCCCTTTTAATTTAAATCTTATTTTTTCAAAATATTTCTTATTTGACATCACATCCCTTATTTATTCCAATCATTTTTCCTGCATCGTTATTGGGATACCTGTTATTTTTAGATTCTAACTTTTTAAACTTGCGGCATTCACTCATGCAATGATACTGCCGCCCACACGCTAAATAGAAATGCCGATGTGCTTCAATCCGTCTATCATAATTGTGTTGCTCGATTTTTATGTGATTGCACATTCATGATTTTCCTCAGCATTTTGTTTGCTTACATCTTTGCTGTCATTTTAGTACATTCTAATATTATTTACGTGTTTGGTATAGACTTACAATACTGTTTCGAATTATTTTGATTTACTTAAGGCGGTTTGGAGATCTTCAAAGTCCATTTTGCGTACTCTTTGCACAATTTCCGGTCTTGAAACCTCAAATAAATTTGCTAGTGTTATTCTGTTTGCTAAAACATTAATTTCTAATGTTCCAAATCTGTTATTTTACTAATCTGCCTGCTATATTATCAATTTCAAAAGCAACATCTGCAGCAGACATGTCTTTCTTGTGTCCATTTCCTTTAAAGTCATTTTGCTCTCTTGAAATTATCTGGTCAAGTTTGAATTTTTATTTAATGATCTCGATTAAAATTTATGAGTTTTAGTTCTTAATGTTCACACGCGTTTATTGAGATGAAATTCATATGAAAGGTCTCAACAACCTCAATATGCGAAGCTATTTGTGGTCGAAATGAGATTATATATAACCAATGATTTGAGTTTGAGTTATTGTCGACCATAGAATTCCCGCTACTTATGACCACCGGAGTATAACCACTAGTGACCAGATACTTGTACCAGATATTTGTACCAGATATATACCAACTGTCTGAACGCTGATAAACCGTTTTTATATGGAGACTGGGGCGAGAGTCATGTGTTGAATCCAACTCGAACTTTTGGAAATATATTATTTTGTTATATTTAATAATGTAACCGTAAGCATAAATTTGTTTCAGGATTTGCATATGAATTTACATATTTTGTAAGTCATGTCATTCGCCATTAGCAAATTAATTACTTGTCTGGGGACGCTCTCTTTCTCGCTGTCTCTGGTTTCGACTCCAAAAAGCTACGCATGTAACAAGATGGTTGGCAATTAAACCACGCTGTGTGTTTTGATTTTGCTATGTTTAGCCAGCGGAAAATCTTTTGATTTTGAGTTTTTGCGGAGTTTGTATATGAATGCAATTGTGGAGTATGTAATTAAATACAAATACAAAGTTTGTATTGAGGGAACATAAAAAATATAGAATAAAGTTAAAGCTTTAAATATTAAATTCATCAAGATATTGACATGGCAGTTAATTCATACATAGTGGATTTAGTATTTAATCGTACATTCCTAGTTGTGCCGCTATATAAAACCCTCCAATTATTTACCTTTCGTGTGAGTCCTGTAAGGGAATAATTATTTAATAAAATGCTAAATGGATCACACCATTTAAACTTTAACAATAAAACATTTATTAACAACATCAAATCTAAATTACTTAATTACACCAATTATTCATATTATCAATTATATGCTTAACAATTATACTCATTAATTATTGCGGCGGATGGGACATATGCGACCAGAATTATTAAAATTAAGCAGATTTGTGCAACGGGTGCACATATAGCTTGTACAACATGACTTAAAGACTGGTGCAAATGTTCCAAAAATACTGGCTAGATCTATATAATGTGTGAGTGCAATAAGATGTACGAGAAGGAGCCGCACACCAAAGAGTTACGGCGGGGCATATAACTGATGCAAGCAAATGATATATGATCAAAGCCCAAGACGAATTGGAAGGTATGTGCTCATTAACAATCACAGGTCATAGACACATGATCGTAATTTTAATAATTCTAGTCGCATATGTCCCCTCCGCCGCAATAATTAATGAGTATAATTGTTGTTAAGCATATAATTAATAATATGATTAATTGGTGTAATTAAATAATTTAGATTTGATGTTTTTAATAAATGTGTTATTGTTAAAGTTTAAATGGTGTGATCCATTTAGCATTTTATTAAATAATTATTCCTTTACAGGCCTCACACGAAAGGTAAATAATTGGAGGATTTTATATAGCGGCACAACTAGCAATGGACGATTAAATACTAAATCCACTATGTATGAATTAACGGCCATGTCATCCTTAATGAATGTTAACATGTAAAATTTAACTTTAAATCTCTTTCCCACATATATATAGATACAAATGTGAAGTTTGTATATAGATACAAATGTGAAGTTTGTATATAGATACAAATGTGAAGTTTGTATATAGATACAAATGAAGTTTGTTTGTTTGTGTTAAATTTTGTCTGCATGGTGTCTTCTTTTAAATGGGTCCTTGTTGAGTAGAATGATCTTTACCACTCAGGCTTGCTAATGATAAGTGCTTTAAAACTTAGGATGCCAAATATCCGAGAAAAAATACCTGCATCTGAGGTAAATGCGCTGACCATGATATCGGGTTTGGATAAGAGTGGAGTTGCCAAAACGCAATTTTCAAAAGTGGGGCATATTGCCCATTACAAAAATGTATGGTCGCCGTTATAAAATTGAAGGAACGTCCATCACACGTGGATTTATACCCTTGCGAAAGTTCTTGATTGTGAACTTCAGCAGTTGTCCAAAACATTATCAATATTTGCACATATTTCAGATGTTCTATAATACAGAAATGGAAAAAAATGCCCTTTAAAATTTTATTAAAGTCAATATTACAGTCATATTATTTCCATTAATCAGCTGGAATTAAAAATTGTAATGTATGGAAATCAAGCTTTGGGGGTTCCTCCTGAATTGGCTGGAACCTACCCTGAACTAGCTGGGGTCTTTCTGGTAATGGTTGGGGCCTTCTCTGATCTTGCTGGGGTCTTTCTGGCATGGGCTGGGGTCTCTCTGGCATTGGCTGGGGTCTCCCTGGAATTGGCTGGGGCCTTCCTTGATCTTGCTGTGGTCTTTCTGGCATGGGCTGGGGTCTCTCTGGCATTGGCTGGGGTCTCCCTGGAATTTTCTGGGGCCTTCCTTGATCTTGCTGTGGTCTTTCTGGCATGGGTTGGGGCCTTCTCTGATCTTGCTGGCGTCTTTCTGGCATTGGCTGAGGCCCTCCCCAGTATGGCTGACGCCCTGCAAATCCTTCTAAGTAACCTTTAGCAAATGTGGGTGAGTTGTGTGCAAAATTACCGAGTAATTTTCCGAGTACAGCATACATCTGAGGATTGGCACCAAAGCTTGGCTGGATTGTGCAGAGAAGCATGCAGAGGAGTCCAATCTGAAAACAGACTAAAATTTTAAAAAAAAAATCATACTCTGATCATGCAATTTAAATAAAACACATTTTTGTATGCAATTTAAATAAAATACAACTTTGTATGCAATTTAAATAATACGCATTCTGTATGCAAGTGAAATTTAGTTTTTTATATATATAATATGATGTATAGGAAAATATTGTGACAGGGTCAAAAATTCGAATTCGAGTTTCCGACGGGTGAGCAGGTTTTAAGCACGAATCGGATATTTTTGAAGTGATAATGTGTGTGTATGTCAGTAAGTCTGTGGACACGATATCTCACGAAAGAAATGGCCGATTCAAAGCAATTTGGATAAAAATTACAATCAGTAAATACTGGAATCCTATTCTTTTTAAACGAAATACAATGCTCAGAAAACATCCAAATTTTCGAATAAAATTTAAGAAAAAATTATCAAAAAATCAAAACCTTCAAGAAAAGTTACATAAATAATCATTTTTTATGTAAATTTTCATTAGAAAACGATTAACATAACAATTAACAAAACTCTATCATGAATCGTTCTCGAGATATTGTACATTTTAAAAATAAATTTATCAAAAATCATATAGAATTAAAAGAACTTTTAATTATTGTGAATATAATGACTATTCATATGTGATAAATTTGCCAACATCCTTCTTGTGAATTTAATTCGTTTCATTCACTAGAGACGATATTTTAGGTAATAGTTTTGAATATTTGCTTTTAACAATTCTCCAGCTGTCTTTTATCTACTGTAAGAATAACATATTTCTCCATCCGTAACGCTTGGCAAAATTTTGACGAATAATTTGACGAAATATCGCCAACTTGGCTACTTTCTACATATGTTGCCAAATTAACGAAAATGTTGTTAAATTGATAATAATCTCACCAAATTCATGAAACTGACGCTAAATTAATGAAAATGACGACTAATTGATGAAAATTCAATTTGATATAAGAATATAATATAAGAATAGGAAATAATATAAGAAAATAATATAAGAATCTACTATAAGAAACCCATTTCCTTGCTCGTCTGTATCGCGCTTGGTGATAAATTAAGCGCCAACTTTGGCGAAACTTTCGGGCGTCAAACTGAAATGGACTAAAGAATAGGCAAGATTAATTTAAAACAAAATATTGGACATATGGACAAAATATTGGACATATGCACAAAATATTGGACGTATTAAAATGTGACAGTTATTTGACAAAGCCGTTGAACAGACTAAGTTACACTATACAGTATGTAGAAAAATATTTAAATTATTTTTTAAATTATAAGATAAATATCAATGTACAGAACTGTTCATAGAAAATCATTTAGTGTATTACAGTCAATGTACTTACTTTCCGTACATTTCCAAACGGACCCGAATAGCGTTCGGGAGGTGTGACAAATTATCCACCTTAAATCGCAGATTAAAATAATTCTGCTGTATGATGAAATAAAGCGCCGGAAGAGCATCGAATACCAGCAGCAGCTTCAACGAATTTTACAGCATAAGAAATATGATATAATTTCAATAATCACTATCGACAAAGTTAGTGCTACCTCTCGGTGTAGAGCAGTACACTGTGGTCGTGTTCTCCTTTGTGAAAGCCCAAATTATAAAACAGTATATTCTACAAAGAATCATCAAGGTAGCAAATAATGAAAAATTATTTTGAATGCTCCATATCGAACTTAATGATCTACGGCGATATCTAGTAATTTGTTCAGTATCATCCAAAATGCACCAGATACGGCCGAAGTGCAACGGGAATTTCTCAGATCAAATCAGGTATTGAAGCATCATGTATCATGTACTGCGTAATCATGTATCATGTACTGCGTCAATCTTGGATTTCCAATTCAAGTTTGACGCAGATCACTTCCCTGTAATCTGTAAAACATAATACATCTCATTGTGTTCAGGAGCTAGGACCTCCGGTTTATGCAAAAGTGGGACAATTAGCTCCGGACAAGCTAATAGCTGTTAATAATTTGAATTTCTGCAGCAACAAAGGATTTGTAGACGGTCTAAAAGTCCATTGGCAAACGCCATTCACGCCGTGCCGAAAAAATACAGTGGTTTTCGTGTATGAGGCGATTATAGAAAGCTAAATTCAGTAACAATCGCTGATTGATACCCCATAGCTCATATATAAGGTAGGATCAAAAAGTGTGGAGACTGTGATGATATCTCCAACCCTGACTGGAGAAGAGGGGAACTATTTTACTGTGGCGTAGAGGCACATGTGACGCGAGATGTGAAAAGGAAGAAGCAGGTTTTTTCCAGACAATGCGTGTCAGTGAACTGTAGTCGTTCGCGTTCGTCGAAAATGGAAATGGCGTTTGAAGAACAACGTGAAGAACCACTTCCAATTTCGACGAATGCGAACGACTACAATTCACTGACACGCATCGTTTGGAAAAATGCACTGCCGACCTGCTTCTTTCTTTTCACATCTGTCGTTACATGTACCTCTACGCCATGGTGAAATAGTTCCCTTCTCCTCCAATCAGGGTTGGAGATATCAGCACAATCTCCGAAATTTTTTATCCTACCTTGTAAATGATGTTTTATAGAACCTCGAAGAAAAAAGGTATTTTCGACGCTGAATTTGGTACGTGCATACTACCAAATTCCGATGGAACAAGATGATGTCCTCAAAACAGTTACGTCGTTTGGACTGTTTGAATTTCTATTTATATCCTTCGGTTTATGTGATGCTGCTAAAACCTTTCAGAGATCTATTCATGAAGTATTACACAATCTAGATTACTGTTCTGTATATTGACGATTATTTGATCACATCAGAAAATGAAGAAAAACACAAAGAACACTTACGCATAGAGTTTTTCGGAGTACGGAGTGGTTATAAATACTTCAAAATCTGTTTTTGGCCAATCTGAGGTAAAATTTTTAGAACATATGGTTACGGCAGAAGACATTTCTCCTTTACCAGACAGAGTTTCTACCATTCAACATTTTACACTTCCAAAAACAATGCATGATTTATGTAGATTTTTGGCAATGTTAAACTTTTATCGCAGGTTTCTACCACAAGCAGCAGGAGCGCAGTTTGTTATTTACGATTTAATACCGCAAAATATATAAAGCGACAGTACACAAGTACAATGGATAGAAAACACAAAAGTTTTTATCAAGCGTATAAATGTTTACTTTCTAAAACATCATTATTGACGTATCTCACAACAGATGGCGAATTTTAACTATCTGTATACGCATCACTACAGGCGATCGGATCGGCATTACAACAAAATCAAAAAGGAAAGTTATGCCTATTAGCGTTTTCTTTACGCAAGCTAAATGCCTCAAAACTCAAGTACAGCGCTTACGGTCATGAGCTTCTCGCAGCATATTCTGCTTTAAAGCATTTTCGGCATATGCTGGAAGGACGTAATTTTATTTTATACACCGATCACAAATCTCTTACATTTGCGTTTCAACAAAACGCCGAGAAAATGACTCCACGTCAACACCTGGAATTCATAAGCCATTTTACAACTAACATTCAATTTCATTCCTGGTTCAACTAATGTGGCAGCAAATGTATATTCTCGCATCGAACAAATAAATTAATGCTCCAAATGTGTTTGATTACGAAGAAATTGCAACTGTTCAAAGTGAAGACAAAATAAACGATCTAAAAGACTCTTGTCCTACGGTATGTCTGAAAGCTACCACTGTTGATCCGCCAGGTGCCATACTGCAGTGTGATACCTCAACGGGTGAAATTCGACCGTTCGTACCACGGAGCTTTCGAAAACAGGTGTTTCACAGCATCCGCAATCTCGTTCATCTAGGAGTTCGAGGAACTGTGAACATGGTACGCAGACTATTTATTTGGCCATCACTCTGAAAGGAATGTGCCGAATGGAGCCGTACGTGTATTGCCTGCCAAAAAGCAAAGGTACATTGATACTCAATGTCACCTTTAACAATTTTTGGCAGATTTCTGCATGTTCATATCGACATAGTCGGACCCCTGCCAGTATCAAAGGAGTTTCGTTATCTACTCACTTGTGTCGATCTTTTTTACGCGTTGGTCTGTAGCTACTCCTTTAGGTGACCAAACGGCAGCCATAGTCTCAGAAGCATTGTTTTCTAGTTGGATATCTTGATTCGGGATACCTGAGGTCTAAGGTAATCAGTACCGACCAAGGGCGACAATTTGAAAGCAATATATTTCATCACTTGATGGGATTTTTAGCAAGTAGGAAGACCAAAACGACAGCATATCATCCTGCCGCCAACTCTATAGTGGAACGTTTCTACCGCCAATTCTATGGTGGAACGTTTCTACCGCCAACTCTATGGTGGAACATTTCTACCGCCAACTCTATGGTGGAACGTTTCTACCGCTAATTCTATGGTGGAACGTTTCTACCGCCAACTAAATTCGGCAATACGCTGTCAAGATACGGAGCGTTGAGTGGGTATGATACCAAGTGCACTTTTAGGAATTCGATATGCGATCAAATAAGATCTAAAAGCTTCCAGTGAAGAATTGATCTCGGCCCATCATTACGATTGCCCTGTGAATTCCTTCGCGACTCATCATTAAATGACGTTCCTTAACATGCTCATGAATTTATTTTGAATTTGAGACAACAAATGCAGCGGATACGACAGGTTCCTGCTTTGCGGCATTCAAAAAATGACGTTTTCAATCATAAGGAACTTCCCAAGTCTACCCCCGTTTTTGTGCGGAACGACTTTGTTCGACAACCGTTGCAGATCCCATATGATGTACCTTTTCAAGTATATGCACGCACAGAAAAATACAAAGTGCGGCTATTAATTCCAAGACTGATCCAATAACTCCGGAAAATATTATGTGAATTACATACCCATTTAATATGTTTCGAAGTAACTTCCACCTGCCGTAACGCACTTCTGCGCTCGGCTGTATAAGTTTCGGAAACAACTTTTAAAGTCATCTTTCGGAATTCTCTTCAATTCTGACGTCACGGTTATCTTGATGACTTCGAGACCCTCAAATCTTGTTCCCTTCAGAAATTTTTTCAGTTTCGGAAACAAGAAACAGTCTGCGGGTTCTAAGTCCGGAGAGTATGGACGAAGATTCATGTACACGATCTCATGCTGGGCCAGAAACCGCTTCACAGGCAAAACAATGTGGGGCCGAGCATTGTCGTGCAAAAGAAGCCAACTCCCATTCTGTCGAAAACGAGGCCTTACTCTGCGAATTATTTGGCGAAGTCGTGCAAGAACAAGAACTTCTGCGTAAGACTGTCCTGTGACAGTCTTGCCAGGTGGAACAAATTCATGATGAATTAGTTCTTCGCTATCGAATTAATGTCGAATTAATTCAGCTCATGAACTTTCTCAATTGTTTCCGGCTTGTGCAAGGAAATCGGTCGTCCAGTGTGCGCATCATCTTCGACGCTTTCGCGTCCGTCCCAAAAACGTCTAAACCATTCAAAACTGCGGGAACTTGATAATGCTTTATCACTGTATGCTTGTTTCAACATTTCATGGGTTTATTTCGCAGTTTTGCCCAATTTGAAGCACAATGTGATGTTGAAGCACAATTTGAAGCACAATGACGCGCACACTGGACGACCGATTTCCTCTGCTCCATATCTGCACTTCGACAACAACAATTTAACAGCTACGTTTTAATGCGTATTTCAACAACAACCTCTTGCTTCAGAATGACGCGCACTTCATGGAGCATACGCATATACACTACCTTCCAGATACAAGCATTAATATGTTCTGCCGAGTTTCAGTTCTCATACAGTTACGTCAGTCCTGGAAATTAATAGCCGCACCTTGTATTACACCATAAATATCCGCGGAGAAAAGAGCGACGCCAGTATTGATCGCTTAAAACCCACATTTTTTTAAAATTTATATAGGAATGGCGTTTTCGAATCCCTGTTTCAAAACGATGAGGGACTGTACTATGGTGGCACTCCTTCAGATAAATTAACGAACATGAAACTTTCTTGGATGTGGCAGCGACTTTAAAATTTACATAATAATAATACTCAACGCCTCTGCGCAGGTACATAAAAGCAACCCAGCACATTTTGAGTTTATGTATTCTCATTTCTGGCGGCTACGTGTAGTCGCGGTTTAATGTAGCACAGTTTCAGTTATGTTTTTTGTAAATGAAGTTATCTTTCATATATGCCCTTCTGATAAATACAATAATACATCGCATCTTCGTCATACAGTGAAGAAATACAGATTTTCGATTTGTCAGCTGTCATCTAAGTGAATTGGGCTTACACATATTTATAATGTTACAAGACTCTTGAAGTGTTTTATTCATTCATTAACCTGAAATATGAAAACAAGGATAAATACTAGAAAATTGTTATAACTCTAAATAAAAACTAAAAATAATAATTAAATCATCGCTCAAACTGATGCAACAAAACTGATGCAACAAATCAGAATAAATAAAAACTTCGTAAATACAACATATACAAATATATTTATTATTTTTGCAATACAAATTTAGTAACAGTATTGTAAAATAAAGCAATAGTGATGTAAAAATATTTTTTTTATTTTTGAAATACATATATAGTAACAATAATCTTAATGTAAAGTAATGTAATAACAAAGTAAAAATATTTTTCTTTTACATTTATGCTGTGTTTACGAAGTTTTTACTTGCTGTATATTTTTTTCCTAAAGTGCACAACTTAAAGGAACACACTTTTTTCTTTATTCAGTAAAATGTCCAAAATTTAATTTTAAGAATGTTTAGATAGAGTTGAATTAGGATTTCGTTTAGTGCAGAATAATCGTCAGGTTTTAGTGATCATCACACAACGCACGGAAAGTTCTAACCGGAACTAATACCCCAATACTGTATATATTGTTATACTGTAATTACGAGTATGTATCAAGAATAAAATCCGGAACTTATAGAATACACATAAAACACTAATAAATCAAGATTTCATGTGAAGGAAGGATGAAATGAATTAAAATATATTACTCGTGGTAGTTGTATACACCACACGACTCACGGCAAAGGCTTAAAATATCTGATATTATTATTCTGTTAAAAATCCACCCAAATTGCTGCCTAAAAATCTGATTTGGCCAGCACATGCCTTTCCTTATGTAATGCAATGAATTTACTGATGTAAATTATTGATGATTTAAATTATCTATATGATTCACCGCACAATGTTTTGAACGCCGTTTAAGCGCTTTTTATGCTGTCAGGCTAGCTGGGTTCCATTTACCAACAAGATAAGCCATAGAAGGAAAAATCTTTAAATTGAATTTACAGTATTTAATACATAGCGTTTTGTTCTATATGGAGAAGTTAAACACATAACTGGTGGTGATTTTACAGAAGTGGATATCTATACTGATTCAAGATCAGAGTTGCATAGCTTAGTGCACAGAAAAGACTTCGGGCATCTGATCAAAGACAAAAGAAAATTTACATTAGAATCCCAGGGAAGAATTAAACAAGCTGCGCATTGGGTAAAAAAGAACCTGTGTGTCTGCAGAGAAACGAATTTTCAGA
Source organism: Amaurobius ferox (assembly GCA_951213105.1). Lineage (NCBI taxonomy): Eukaryota > Metazoa > Arthropoda > Arachnida > Araneae > Amaurobiidae > Amaurobius > Amaurobius ferox. The sequence goes on from OX578152.1 coordinate 42,214,119, forward strand.
CAAAATCTGTCACACTCAAGAGTGACGTTGATTACGCATTTAGGAAAAGTAGAAGACAAGTTAAGGACCTGGTGCAATTGAATATTCCTTTGAAGTGGCAATAAAGATGAAGGGTAAGTATAATGGGTAGACCACTATTTATACATTTATCTATTGTAAATACCAAATGCAAATGTGATAATTTCTTTTTAAATCATTGTCGAATTCAACACGATGTTTTTAAATCTTACTAAGTTGTTCTTCATGATAAAATGCATGAATGTTATTGTAATGAAAGTGGGGGAGGTATTTATCATACTGTATATAATTTAACTCTGAAAAAATGTAAGAAGTAATTATTTTCCAAATAATTAGAAGTACTTAAGCCAAATGAAATTGTTAAAACACATTAAAGCCAGAGATGGGGTAATTAGTATCATCAGTAATTTATTGTCTAAAGAGCTTGGCACGTGATCTAGTATGAATTAAGATCTGATGCATGTTTGTTCGTATATGATTTTAGATTTTAGTTTCGACATTATTTTTGTCGCGTTTGCTAAGTAAACTTTTTCATTTTGTAAGTTACCTTGAGTGTTTTAGCAGTATGTACTTGAAAGCTCCTACTATTCAACCTAATAGTAAAGTTTGTATGTAAATAAACTTATGTCTTTCGGCGGAGGGTGATTTTCTATGGGTAGCACTATGGTGATTGTAGGTTTTTCTTTTGTTTGGTTGTTTTTGCCGCGTCCGGGGATTTTCTGGGACCGGTTCAATTCGCTGTGGTGGCTGAAGGAGGTGCGGGATTTGGTCGGGTCTGCCATGATTCATTGTGTTGGTCCTGGCTGCTGATTGCGGACTGGTGCATGTACCAGGGTGGACGGGTTCGCTATACCTTCGGGTACCTTCTCTACCGTATACCTTCGGGTGGACGGCGATTATTTTAGATCAACAAAACAACGCCCGACTACATATTGAATGGCTTTATCGATAATGTCTTTGAGGATTTCATACCATATCACAGTCATCCAGGCCACCAAACCTATCATGAATAGAACAGGTCTGGGACATGTTGGGACGGCAACTGCAGCAGTCTCAGAATACCACTTAATGAGCTAACCAGTTGCAATATTTGTGGCAGAATCTCAGGCAGAAGAACATAAGCAACTTAACTGATTGTGTATACCACACCGAATGTCGGCTTGCATAGCTGCCAGGGTAGGATTTAACCCCTTACTAAAATATCATCTTCTTGTTGCTACTAATTTTTGAGAACACATTTTTTGTTTCCAAATCTAATGATTTTAACATTTTCTCAATCGATAGATACATGGCCAGTATCATATGGCGAATATAGTTCAATTTCTTATGGTTGCATAAATTTTTTTGCAACGGAGTGTATAAACATTACGAATTAGAAAACGGAAAATTTTCAACCTTCTTCAAATTGACAACAGATTTGATTTAGAAGATACTTGAGTGAATTGATGTAATAACTTGCTCGAACAAAAATATTCCAGATTTTTCTTTTAAATAAAAGTTTAAAAAAGTACTAAAATCATTTCTATATATTCATTAATATGACCCTATGTTCGACGAAGTAAGAAGGTTTTTTTTTCACATTTCGGTTATTAGAATTGGAGATATAAACGTCCAAATCGTTTATTTTTTTCGTAAAGCTTCGATTTCAGACAGAGATGCCGCAACCAAAGATGTTATTCATATCTTCTCAAGATCGAATAATATAGAATCTGTCTCAACTAAATCGTCTTTTGCAAACTCAATTTCTATACCCATTTGCACTTTACTCTTTGCGTGTATTGATGATTCCTTAGCTAAAACAAGGAGCAAAAAGAGAGGCAAGGTAGTGCTAAGGAGGAAAGCAAAAAATATCTATTGAAGTAAATAAAGCTTTTACTTACGAACGCCTTCATGGTAAGTTTTTCTAAAATGAAAGCAGTCTTAGAATCAAAATGTAAAGTAGGAATGTTTATCACAAGAAGAAAATTCGATATTTAAAGGATAAATAAAACAATAGAACATTGTTTGGGGGCGATTTTCACAGGCGTAGATTGTTTTATTATTATCGATACTTAGCTTTGATGAAGTTATTTATTTTGTAAAGCTAGCTCTTAGTGCAAAGTATAAAGTTGTGAAACAATATTTTGTTCCCAAAATTGATTTAGTATTAAGAAAATTTTAAAGCATTGTTAATAGAAAAATAATAAACAATTACTAGTAAATGATCACATCATTCACTGTTGTGAAATTTACCGAAAAATATGTAATATTAATAATAAACGATCGATTTTTCTTTTCATTTATGTTCTATTTCAGCACAACTGTTTAATGTCAATTTGATTTGTCCAAGAATTATGAAATATATGATGTAAACAGCAAAAGAATTTCCTTATAGACAAATTCAATTTTCTTTATATATTCCATAATGTATTAATTCAAGTTTAATAAAATAACAAAAATAAACACACACAATGGATATTGTTACGAATACATTAAATGTTTTTTCTACATTTTGACAAAATGCAAGGAAACAGAGGCAACCATTGCTGTTACGTAGAAGCAATATCGTAGTAGGTTCAACTAGTGGGATATTTTGAACACTTTTGTTCTGTTTTTCTTGGTTACCAGTTACGCCTTCTAAAATGCTAAGATGTGCAACACCTATCTCAATGGCATAAAAAGCAATAAAACTTGGTAAAACCTCTTTCAATATTTAAAAGCATACCAAAAACTTATAAATCACTTGTAATACAACTTGTAGACATTAAATTTAATTGCCACAAGTAGATTTTTCATATTGTCCTAAATTTCTTTTAGGTGTAAAGAATGAGACACAGGAATTGATTCTTTAGTATTTCCACTGGAGGAGGACAGCTTTCAAATTTCTCTGTGAAGAGTCTATGAAAAGTTCCCTTTCATGCGGCTCATGATTTTGTTTCATTTCTCTAAAGTGACCGCAGATATACAGGGTGTCTCAAAAACATTGACCTCGGCTTTTATCCCTTAAATATTGATCTTAGATACATATATTAAATTACAAAGTTGCGTAAAAAAAGGATACATCAATTTATGAAATCGATTAAAATTCTCAAAGGAATTAAATTTTAAGAAATACGAAATTTAATTTTTTATACGGTCCCAGTACAAAAACATGTCCAATGAGTAAAATGTGCCCCCTGCGCTAATAAGGTGATGTACAAAATTTCGGCATTTTATCATAAAAATTCCCAGAAATATGAAAAGACAAACGTGCTGACTTAAACCACTTTTCGATGCGTCGACATGGGTTCTCAGAGGGGGAAAATTACGTCGGCAGATCGCGTTTCAGGGATCATACACAAATTACGAAAGTTCGGCCGTCCTAACAACCCGGCCGTCCTGGCCGTTAAAAAGCCGGCTGTCCAAATGGTTGCTCAAGCCTTCGAACGAGTCGCACGGTCTGGGCCTTCAACACAAATTATGAAAGAAAATAATGATTACATAAATATATAATAATTTTGATATTTGTTGATACAAAAGTACCTACATACATAACATACAAAAACATTTCCAATGAGTAAAGTGTGACCCATACACTATTAAGGTGATGTACAAAATTTCAGCATTTTATCATAAAAAGTCCCAAAGACATGAAAGGAAAAATTCTGACTTAAACCACTTTTCGATGCACCGACATGGGTTCTCAGAGGGGACAAATAATGTCGGCAGATCGCGTTTCAGGGATCATACACAAATTACGAAAGAAAACAATAAATAAATAATAATTTTGCTATTTATTAGTACAAAAGTATCTACACTGTGTAAACATAATAACTTTACACAAAGCTTGTTCAAAATATTTTCCATCCATGCCAAAGATCCATTAAAGATAAGAGGCAGATAATATTTGCTTATGATGCATTTCTGCGTTGCGTCATTTGCACTCGTGCTGTAAACATTTATATTTTAATTTGTGAATAATCCCTCACCAACTTTGTTTAGACATATCCCTGGGACTTTTTATGATAAAATGCTGAAATTTTTTACATCCCCTTATTAGTGTATAAAACACATTTTACTCATTGTAAATGTTTTCGTACGGGCCGTATAAGAATTAAATTTTACATTCCTTCAAATTTAATCCCCTGAAAATTTTTATCGATTTCATACAATTCTGTACTTTTTTTATGAAACTTTGCAATTTATAATATATGTCTAAGATGAATATTTAAGGAATAAAAGCCGAGGTTATTGTTTTTGGGACCCCCTGTATATCATGGTATAATACCATGTGAACATCCACCGTGAAAAAGAATTGTCAAAGCCTGACTCCGTGTTCGGTAGTACCAAATTGTAACATTAGCCTCACAACGATTTCTCTTTTTCAAACCCAAGGCAATAAGTTCTGCTATTAAGAGAGATTAATAATAGCTAAGTATGTTCTGCTTAAATAAGTTTTATTAGTTCTGCTTTTGTTTTGGCTTTTGAGAGAGAAAGATATAGAATAAGATCATTTAAGTACAGCTGATTAAATTTTTTTTGTTCTCTTTTACTTTCCTCAGGTACACTGTCTTCATCATGAGAGTGCCTTCCGCGCCAGAGAGCCATTGAACACTCCATTTCTTCCAAAATGTTTAAATTTTCGATTTCGAGATGTTGAAGCCATTATATATTTTAGGACTTCCTGAACACATTTTGACTATTTTTGTAGAGAGGTCCGTCTGTCTATATAGACGATATGCATATTTTGGTATTTTTAGAATTTACCGCCCTTCAAATATTTATAAAGAAAAATGATGACTTTCCAGTTATGATGTCTTGCGTCTTTGATATGTCATACTGTACACCCAGTCAAATTTCTCTGTTTCTACATGTGACATCATCATTTATCTATGCCATGCCTATTTTTATTACTATTGTTGCGAACGCGCAATATTCTCTCATTGGCGCTTTCTCTTCCGTCTGTCTCGAAGGCCAGGCGAAGAAAACACAGTCCATGACGTCAGCTTGACATGAGCCCAGGGTTTCCAGATTTTTCCAGTTAGAAGAACGGTTTCCAGGTCTGGTTATTTGGCGATATTTGGCGACTTCCGGAATGGTCCAGAAACTTCTCGATAAAAAGATTATTCTTTGAGATATAGAGGTTTTCAAAAGTTTCTACAGAGGCTATAAAAGGACTCACCCCACCGTTGCAGGGGAATTGATGAATGGACATGACACGAGATACATTGGACTGTGATTTTTATCAATGTTTTGAGAACAGTGGCTGCTGTGAAATTATTTTCGTCAGTATTTTGAGAATAATATCGCTTATTTCTGTGAAATTGATGGCGCATTTAAGTGATGTTTGATTGCAAATTGTTCCTGTTTACTTTGTGCTTGTGAATAAACTTAAGTTATGCAGAAACTTGAACTCGTTCTTGTATCCTGCGTATATACTCTCGATTCTAGAGGATGCGTTCGTAACACTATGTAAATATTTCTAATTGTTCGATTTAAACATGATAAAAATTTTGAATATGATGAGAATACGGGATAAGAACATATTGATATTTTTTTCTAAATTAATTTATGTGGCGTCAGTTACTGAAATACGAATTGCTTCAAGAAAATTCTATACGCAACGCATAAAATTTAGAACTCTTAATTTTATGGTTTTTACTTTCTTACATACATAGTATAATGTATGAAGTATTGTGTCGGTGTCGGAAATTCGAATTCCAGTTTTCGACGGGGGAGCACGTTTCAAGCATCCCTGAATACGAATCGCACCGTTTTATGGTGGCGTTTGTGTGTCAGTGAGTCTGTGAAGACGACATCTCATGAACAAATGGAGCGATTTGGTACAAAAATTACAATCAGTGAATATTGGAAGCCTGGTGTTTTTAAATCGAATGTTCCGAAGACCCCAAATTTTCGAATGAAATTTTGAAAAAATCATCAAAAAATCAAAACTTTCAATAAAGTTACGTAAATAATTATTTCCTATGTAGATTTTAATTAAAATACGATTGACATAAACTTTAGAACGCTAGCATGAACCGTTCTCTAGATATTATGCATTTTTCACAGGAATTTCTAAAAAAAGTCACATAAAATTAAAACAGGTAGTAACTGTTGTGAAATATGTTCACTTTTCATATTTAATATTATGCGATGCATGTGTTAACATAATTCTCTTGGATATTGTTAGTTTCATTCAAGTGAGAACATACTTTGAGCAATGGTCTTGTATCTTGACGCTTAGCAATTCGCCAATAGTTATTTATCTACTATAAGAATTGTGAGACTAGAAATAGATCTCACATCAGATTTTGTAAGATAGTTTTATGTGCGTTATTTATTGTGTCTGAAACGTCAGACAATAACTTCAGTCTCAATGACGCCAGTTTTTACAACACCCTGCTCGAGAGGTCAGCTAAAACCATAAATATAGGGGTGTCAAGACAGGTGGCTCGAAGGACTCCAAGGATAAGGTGAGTCCACGAGAGTGGTCAAAGATGTTGACCAATGTGCAAGATGTCTGAGCTCAGTGCCTTTAGGTCACCCAATCAGAGCCAAAGAGGCTTTGTTGGTGTTGTTGAGACCCAGACCGCCCGACCTACCAGAAAGGTGTAAGGTAACCGTTAGCCGAGAGGCGTTGTTGTTGAGACCCAGACCGTCCGACCTACCAGAAAGGTGTAAGGTAACCGTTTGAACGGCCGGGAAGTGCCACCCAATTTAGACCGGAACCTAGTGGGGGAGGCATCCACAGGGACCGTACCCTCCTTCCCCTACCACCAACCTCTCGGAAGTACTTACGGACCCACATGTTTCACGTGATCGTACTCCGCATGAAGTACGTATGATCGCATGATCGTACACGGCGGCAGTTGTGGCAGCGTGCAAATCCAGCGCGCAAACCACCGAGCTACCGCGCCCGAAATGTGCCAACAGCACGCGGTGTTCCCAGGTGGTCACCCACCCAAGTACTAACCGCGCCCGATGCTTCTTAACTTCGGTGATCTAACGAGAACCGGTGTTTTTAGCACGGTAAGGCCGTTGGCTCTAGCCAAAGAGGCGTTGAAGACCCAGACCGTCCGACTCGTCCAGAGGACTAAGAGCAGCTATTTGGACGGCCGGAGCCAAAGAGGCGTGTCAGACCTCAGACAAAAGAGCCACAATCAAAGGAGTATAAAAAAGATGTAAAGTTCGGTGGACAGAAAATATCATATAGCAGAGATGAAGTAAGATGGAATATCAGTAGACGTAGTTGGAGAGTTCGAAACGTCGAAGTGACAGAGTTGGGGTAGTACAAGAATGGCAGTGCAGCCGGGGAATGTTAAGTATGCAGAGTACGGGGAATGTTAAGTATGCAGTGAGCGACTACCGTACGAGACGACATACTACACTGCGAGTTGGTATTGTACGGCGTACACTGATGGAACACGTACGACTGTACGAGCTGTGCATTAACGTCTAAAGACAACAAGAAGATATATGTTCCACTACTATTGTATTCAGGTTATTGAACCTTTTGATAACTACATTTTAATGGTCTCACACTTTCTCGCTCCGGTACAATTAATGATAATCATTGTTGTAATTGAGTTATTAGTTGATCCATGTTGTCATTCTACCGCTCCACAAGAATAACCTCGACTGGCTGCATCTCTCAAGAGAAGATTTTACCTCACGGCCCTTACTTGCTCGCGATTTCCTGAAGGCTAACAGTTTCATGGATAGTGTCTATATTCTCGGTATATATTTCTAGACATCGTTTCAGATTTTTGACACATTCATCCATCGGAATTTTAGTTGCTCCTGTATTGGTCATTTGCATGTGACGTCACAACCAGTAAATGTACTTCCTGTCAGCCCTGTTGGACCGAAAGATCGTTTTACCGTTCAATGTATGCTTTTGTTGTTGGCCAATTGTCCAACAGTTGCGTTTTTTTTAAGAACCAGCAAAGCCCGCTCGCTTTGTGCGATACTCCCTAAGTTGCTGTTATATGGATTCCGTGATATATCGATTAATTAATTCTGTTAATCAAATTTGTTCATATTTGTAATTGCGTTGAACAATACAACATTTTCGGCAATCGCGCGTAAAAATTCCCTCACACTTTTAAAAAGGAAACCACACTATACAGCACCCCCTAAGAAAACTTGCTTTCAGGGATATATCGAATTTTTTCAAATTTGCTATGGAAGTTTTTGTACATTTTTATTGAATGGAAGTTTCTTGTTTCCATTGAACATCACTGACATGCGGTTGTGTGACGAACAACTTGGACGGAAGGAATACATCACGGCTGTGCATATGAACATAGCCTGATTAACCAACCAATTTAAGGGAAATACTATCACATTTGGGGCCCCATTTTGATTTTGTGACCATGCCCCAATAAATTCCCGATGCACTCGAAAAATTCTATTACCGCTTTGCCCTGGTCAATTAGCAGCTGTCATCAACAGACTGATTTTGTAAAACGAGTTGTCTGTGCAAAAATTTCTAAACCATAGTCTATTTTATAATTTAATCAAGGGTGGTCCATGTTTACTTTTGCAATTAGTTCTAACTTAATTATTAACTGCCATGCTACCTTTCTTCGTTAACAGTTTTATATTTAAGTGTAAAAAAAATGAGCAATACAAATTTGTCTAATACATCCATGTCTACCTGTACGGGCAAGATACTATTTAACTTAGCTACTTGATAAGTATCTTACATTAAAAAAAGTAAATCTAACAGTCTGGCACATAACTTACATTTAAAAAAATTGTACATTGGGGATGCAATTTGGGGGCCCCCTTTGAATCTTTTGAAGCAAAGCAGGTGCTTACAGTGTCTTTTCGGTAATTAGGCCCTACATATGAAACAGCAATGGGTCAACATCAACCCCCGTCGACCATTCACTACGAAATGAAATAGTTAATTTATAAACAGTTATTAGATTCTACGGGAAAAAAACTCAATTTAGGGAAATTATTAAAAAAAAATATTTGTTGCATTGGATTCAGCTTTAGTGTGTTGATAGAATATAAGTAGTACGTGTATACATACCTGTGAGACCAGAAATTCATCTCACAATTTGGTGAGGCAGCTTTATGTCGTTTATTTATTGTGGACAAAACGGCAAACAATACTACCAGTCTGGTTGGCACCGGGTTTTACAACCTGTGAGACCAGAAATTGATCTCACATTTGATGATGCACTTTTATTCAGAAATTTATGGTGGCAAGAACGGCAGACAAATCTTGTAGTCTGGCTTGCACCAAAGTTTATTACGACGTGAACCTAAAGGTCAGAAGACTATAAATTTAGGGGTGCCATACCAGAGGGGATGAGCTGGGCCGTACTAAATGTGGAATGATGCCATTGGGTAAAGGAGTAACTAATAAGCGCCAAAAAGAAGTAAAGGCGGAGTTACCCCCCCCCCCTACCGAGGGAACCACAGTCTGTGACCCGAGAACGAGAAGAGAAACGAAAAAGATGTCGACTTAAGAGCATACCACAAGAGACGATGATGGAATTTTGACTTAGAAGCATGCCAAAAAAAAAAGATAAAGATGTCGACTTAAGAGCATACCAAGAGACAACCATGGAATTTTGACTTAGAAGCATGCTAGCAGGAATAATCATGCTTTTGATTTAAGAGCTCGACTAGAGAAGAATGGTAAACCCAACAGATTTGTAGAGTGTCCCGTAGAGGTTCCAAAATAATGGAAATAGATCAATGTGTGAGTGCATTCAGAGTACGAAGAGGAGCCACACACCAAAGAGTTATGGCAGTACTAAGACTGATGCAAGCCTTTGAGATATGATAAAGCCCAAGACTAATTAGAAGGTATGTGCTCAACGATTATCAAAGGTCCTAGACACGATAGTAATTTTAATAATTCTGGTCGCATATGTCCCCTCCGCTTGCAATAAGTAATGAAAATAAATGTTGTTAATAAATGTTTTATTGTTTAAGTTTAAATGGTGTGATCAATTTAGCATTTTATTTAATTAATTATTCCTTTACAGGACTCGCCCGAAAGGTGAAATATTGGAGGGTTTATAGCGGCACAACAAAGCAATGTACGATTCAAATATTAATTCCACTATATGAGAATAACGGCCAGGTCATCTTAATGAATTTAATATTAAAATAATAATTACTAAATGAATTTAAGAATTAAAAGTTCAACTTCAATAATCTTTATTAAATATTGCCACACAACCCATGAACCTAAAGGTCAGAAAACCATAAATTTAGGAGAGCCAAGACAAGGGGGCCGAGCTGGCCCGTACGTGGATGTGGAATGGTTCCATTGGTTAAAGGATTAACCAATAGAGAAAGTACTTGTTACGTCACATTCAATGCTTCAAATGAAAGCAAGGGGGAAAATGACGCCCCCGAGAAAGAGGAGAGCCACAGCCTGTGCCCCGAGAATCAGATAGATATACTAACATGGTTTGGAACAAATAACTTGTACAATATGACTTAGAAAGATGCTGATGAACAGTTGTGTAGATTTGACTTGTGCTGATACGTAATAATGACTTGTGGAGAGAACAGCCTTAGAGCTTGAAATAAGTGGAGTGTTTGAGTCACCAGTAGTCGCCGAAGTTACGAGTGGATGCATTACACTACGAGTTGATGCGAGCGATTATACGTGATTAACCACGTGCTGCTAACAAGGCCCAAATTGAAGGTATGTGTTCCTCAATAATCCACAGGTTACGTTAGGTATATGGTTAAGGGTCGCACATGATCTCCTCTCACATGCTATCTTCATAAATAATTAATAGGCAGAGTAGTTAATATATTTGAATTTAATAAGTATTTTATGTTTTTAATAAATATTATTGCTGATGTTAAATTGGTGTAATCCTTTTGGTAATATATTAATTAATAATTACTTTAACAGGACTCACACAGAGGTTAAATAATTGGAGGGTTATTGCAAACCCAACGCACAAGTAGTGATAAGTAATGTTAATCATAATAAAGTTCTTTTATTTTCTATCAGTTCCTACAATACCTTCACATACAAATTTAGTGCTTTTATTTTGGAATATATTGATTCAATTTCATATTTTCTGCAAATTTATTTACAAACGGGACCAGAACGTTCTATTTTTCAAATCTGCCTTTAAAGATAATTTTACATAGTGCGGACATAGATTCTTAAATTTCCTTCTAGGAGCCTTAATTTAAGTATTTTATTAAGTAACAGTATGATTTAGAATATTACAGGAATATTCACATGATTGTGAATTTTAAGTGTGTATATCGCTAGTTTATAAATAAAACGAAAAGCGTTAAGGTCGTAAAACAGATCCTTGTGCACACCAGGAGTACTATAATATACTTTTGAATAAGCAGATTTATAGTTTGCAAATAAGTACCTTGCAATTAACTAAATATATAACCAGCATGCTAATTTCTGACTAAAACCAATGCTAATTAATTTACAGAGCAACAGATCAAAGTAAACTCTATCAAAAGCAATTGCAAATTCTGCTTAAATAACATACAGGGTGTCCCAGAAATATTGACCTCGGCTTTTATTCCTTAAATATTGATCTTAGGCAATATAATGAATTACAAAGTTGCATAAAAAAAGGTACAGAATTTTATGAAATCAATTAAAATTTTCAAGGGAATTAAATTTTAAGAAATACGAAATTTAAATTTTTATACGACCTCCGTATAAAAACATTTCCAATAAGTAAAGTGTGCCCCATACACTAATAAGGTGATGTACAAAACTTCAGCATTTTATCATAAAAAGTCCCAAACATATGAAAAGACAAAAATTCTGACTTAAACAACTTTTCGAAGCATCGACATGGGTTCTCAGAGGGGACAAATAATGTCGGCAGATCGCGTTTCAGGGATCATGCACAAATTACGAAAGAAAACAATGATTACATAAATAAATAATAATTTTGCTTGGTACAAAAGTATCTACACTGTGTAGAAATAATAACTTTTCACAAAGATTACAAAGCTTGTTCAAAATGTTTTCCATCCATGCCAAACATCCATTAAAGATAAGAGGCAGATATTATTTAACTATGATACATTTTTGCGTTACGTCATTTGCACTCTTGCTGTAAACATTTACATTTTAATGTGTGATTAATCTCTCACAAACTTTTTTTAAATATATCTCTGGAACTTTTTATGATAAAATGCGGAAATTTTTTACATCACCTTATTAGTGTATGGAGCACATTTTACTCATTGGAAATATTTTTGTACGGGGGCCGTATAAAAATTTAAATTTTGTATTTCTTTAAATTTAATCCTTTGAAAATTGTTATCAATTTCATAAAATCCTGTACCTTTTTTTACGCAACTTTGTTATTTATTTTATATATCTAAGATCAATATTTAAGGAATAAAAGCCGAGGTCAATGTTTTTGGGACACCCTGTATGTTATATAACTGTACATCTAATACTTTCAAGAGATTTAACGATATTAGGATTCAAACACATAATATTCTTAGTATTAGAGAGTTTTTTAACAAAACCATGTTAATTAACATAAATATAATTTGTAGTTTGTTCAGTTTTTTCCTGGCATATTATATATTCAAAAATGCTTGCAAAATCAGAAGTGATAGCAATAGGTCTATAAGTTTTAATACAAGATTTATCACATTACTTGAATACCGGAACTTTTTTGATCGCTTCCAAATTTTGAGGAAGACCGCAGTATTAATACACATATTAAGAAGAATCAGTAATGGATAAACAAAGCTATCAATATCAGACTTAACGACATAAGAACAAACAAGATCCAATCCCATAGAACACGAAACCTTTATCTGTTTTACAGCCATTTCAATCTCTTCACAAGATATATTATCCACTCTGATCACGTCAATTCAATTTGTAAATACATTGCACTTCCTATTCAGATTTTCTCCCTAATAGCAAAAAAGAAGACAAATGTCCAAACACTTTTCAACATAGTTGAAAGTGAAAATGAATAAAGTGTTTGACTTTATTCATTTTGTCTGTCTGTCTGTCCGTTCCCACGATAAATGCCGTAAAAATGACTTTATTAAAATAAAATTTTAGTATGTTGTAGAGACGGTCTATTATGGGATATACGGGAATGTGAATGAATAATATCACCCAATTAGTTTTGATTGAACCCAGGTTGAAAAAGTGAAATACATTGGACCCTATGGGACCTAATTTTTCAAACATTTTTTAAGCGAAGTTAAAATTGCTTTGAAAATTTTAGAAAATATTAAAATTATCCAGTAAAATATATAAAAGAAATTAAGCGAAGAAATTAAATCTTACTGAAATTTTAGTATGTTGTAGAGACGGTCTATTATGGGATATACGGCAATGTGAATGAATAGTATCACCCAATTAGTTTTGATTAAACCCAGGTTGAAAAAGTGAAATACATTGGACCCTATGGGACCCATTTTTTCAAACATTTTTTAAGCGAAGTTAAAATTGCTTTGAAAATTTTAGAAAATATTAAAATTATCCAGTAAAATATATAAAAGAAATTAAGCGAAGAAATTAAATCTTACTGAAATTTTAGTATGTTGTAGAGACGGTCTATTATGGGATATACGGCAATGTGAATGAATAGTATCACCCAATTAGTTTTGATTAAACCCAGGTTGAAAAAGTGAAATACATTGGACCCTATGGGACCCATTTTTTCAAACATTTTTTAAGCGAAGTTAAAATTGCTTTGAAAATTTTAGAAAATATTAAAATTATCCAGTAAAATATATAAAAGAAATTAAGCGAAGAAATTAAATCTTACTGAAATTTTAGTATGTTGTAGAGACGGTCTATTATGGGATATACGGCAATGTGAATGAATAGTATCACCCAATTAGTTTTGATTAAACCCAGGTTGAAAAAGTGAAATACATTGGACCCTATGGGACCCATTTTTTCAAACATTTTTTAAGCGAAGTTAAAATTGCTTTGAAAATTTTAGAAAATATTAAAATTATCCAGTAAAATATATAAAAAAGAATGGTGTGAAATATGTTCGGTAGTTTTTTAATTAAAATTAAAATAATAATTACACCCATATTATAGGAAGAGATCACGTGACCCACTTCAAAATGTAATTCCCATCCATGTTTTTTCCCAATGTCAAAATCGTGATTTTAAGTTATTTTAAATTTATATTTAGTGTTGCATCCGTCCTAAAACCGCTTTAATTTTGCGTATTTTATGTGCATCTATATTCTGTGCCTACGCAATTATAATATTTTTAAGTTTAAATGATCAACACACTTCGATTATTTGTACAACGAAGCCTAATTTTAACGTATGCAGTATGTAAACAAATCAAGTTATAAGATGAATTGTATAAGAATTGCTGTATTTTTTAATGCAAAACTATTTAGTTCTGGAGTTTGGAATATAGGGATATATATAGGTATATATCTGGAATATATAATATATACATTGCGCTGATAATTTATTTTGATAAAAGTGGTAGTTTAAATAAATAATTTAGGCCTTTTGCCATAGAAATGCATACAATGCAGAACTATTTATCTTACCTCAGCGCCACCTGAGTTATTGTCTCAAACGATATTGGCGTTTTCTTAATATGAAGTTTTAACTGCTTACTTTTTACCTCCATGGGTATAACTCTCTCTAACTTTATGGGTCACGCAATTCAGCTCCAATTAATATATCTATCATGGAGGTAAATGTAAGGAATTAAAACTTCCTATTAAGAAAATGCCAGTATCATTTGAGACAATAATTCAGGTGGCGCTGGGATTAGTATTTCTGCATTACATGTATTTCTATGGTGAATGGCCTGAAAAATTTATGTAAACTGCAATTTTTGTAAAAATAAATCATTAGCCTAATGCAAAGTAGGATGATGAAACAATAAGGAATATTTTTACGTATTCAAAATTATTTTACTTTTCAATTTATTTTTATCTCCATATATACTATACTATATCCTACAGCTGTCACAAAATACTGGTTAATTATACTCATAATTAAGGATCCTTTAATTTAAAAATAATCGAAAATATATATACTAAATACTATGCCTTTCTGTTGTGTCAATTAACAATAACAGCTACTTTACTAACACTAGCGGCACCTAGATATAATTCTCAAAGTGTGGCATTTTCAAGAGTTTCATCCATAGAAGCTTTATCTCCTTCTTTCTAACTCCATGTTATCTATATACGAAGCTTGCATTATATAATTGCGTTGTTTAAAACATAGATTTAAAGATAAAGGAGGAAATAGGTCTCTGTCTAACCCCATGATTTAAGTATTTATCTTCTGAATTTGCAAATTAGGATAATCTCTCATTATTAACTTTCTTCGACTAAATAATATAGATAACAGGATGGCCTCATCTCTAGCTCCATGAGCTGAATAGTTTTCGTTTTAGTTTGTTTAAGCATTAAAATATATGACGATGCAATGGCATCATGTGGTGTCATCGTCTTCGACCTGAGATATAAGCTCTTTATCTCAGCTTTGCACCCAGAGTGATTTTGAGTCTAGGGGTCAGTGTTCATTCCAGACTGACTCTTTATCTAGGGGGCAGTGTTTATTTGAGACATACATCCGGGACGGGTGAAGCACCCCCGGAGACGAATATTTCCCCCCTTCTCCCAGAATACATTTTATGTTAACCTAGTTTCTATTTATGTGACAGTATTTAGATATATTGACATAGGACATTAGATATACATATTTGCAAAGTCCTGAAAGAAACACTGCTAGGGGGCAATGTTAAAAACTGATCCAGTTTTAAATCCAGCCTGGTCGAATGTGTTATTCCAGGATAAGTTAGTTATTCGTTACTCTATCATACTGACACTGCTCTTTTATAATAGTGATATGCAATAATTATAAATTGTTAAGCAGTACAATATCTCAATATATCTTTGTCGAAGGCTTACATTTATATTTTTTATAGAATCTGATAACAATACCATGGTTGGATCCATTAAAGCATCGGCCTTTATTTCTTCCAACATGGCGACGTATACAACTAGAGCTCCTCTACTACACGTTGACTTATCAAGCATATTGAAGCCCATAGGGTTCCATACTACAGTTACAGAAATTGTAAAATGAGTGTTTAAAATAAATACTAAAATACTATATAAAAAAAAAGTTTCAATTAGAATATTATGGAATTTAGCTCGCACAAGTATGCTCCAGTACCGGGTATCCAATTATTTATTAGCCATTGTTTTCTTCTTTCTTCGTTTCTAGGAAAGCGAAATAGCCTAGGACCCTTTCTAGGATGATTAGAGCAGTTCGGCGCAGAACAACTACCCATAATTATTTTAATTATACTTCCTAAAATGAAAATAAGAATACAGTTAATGCTAATGGATTGCGCTTCCAGCTATGGTGGGCTTCAATATGCTTGATGAGTCAGCTCGTATATAGAGGAGCCTTATATACAACCTTGACGTCACATTGTGACGTACGTGTAAATTAAGACGCCTACAGGCTGACGTAACCGCCATTTTTACTCTAACCAATTCAGTTACTTGTCGTCTGCTTGTGCTATTTTAATGGTTCACGCATGGTGCAATGGCATTACATGACTGATATTTAATACGCAATTTGGCTGTAAAATGGTTCCAGAAATTGTGTTTTCATTTAAGAGAAAATGGTGATCCTGAGAAACAGACGAGGGAGTAAGTAACCCCCTTTTGGCCAAATACAGTCAATGCGTCGACTGGGAATAAAGATGGCCACTCTTGCGTCAGTCTGTATATTTAGGAGTCTTAGAACAAATGGGCAATAACTCCATGAATAATTGGTAATAAATAATTAATAAACTATTAGTAACTAGTAATAAACTATTTGGCGTTGAAATTGATTTTCTAAAAATCTACATTCTAAACCAAAAATAACTCCTTGTACTATAAACAGGGAAATACATAAAAGTTCAACTTATTAAATTTTATTCAAAACATTTGAAAAATTAAAATATATTCATTTTTTTTTCATAACTGTCTTTGAAAAATCCCTGCTAAAGACAGCAAACCAGGTCGATTCCTCTGAGTGTCTTCAAGGACAGGAGCTTTGAAAGTTTGCAAATAACCTTCTGCAAAGTGATCGGAGTTTTGGGCAAAGTTACCAACCAATCTACCGGCTATGTCATAAATCACAGGAACGAAGCCTTCTGCACCAATGGAGATCAGGCAAAAGGTGAAAAGAAGGACAACCTGAAAAAAGAAATCAAAATGTATTTGAAAGATGAAAGATGTTTAGTATGAAAGTTGAAAGATGTTTCGTATGAAAGTTGAAAGATGTTTAGTATGAAAGTTATTTAGTTAAAGTTGCTAAGTATGGAAGTCTTTTTTTTTTAGTCATAGGGCTAAATATCTGAAAATTGTCAGTTTTCAATTCCAAAAAAATTATTTTTATCTTTATAGTTTGCGAAATTTCTGGTAGGATCAAGTTCCTAGAATTGTATTTTAAGACTAGCATCATACCCGTTCTTCGTACGGAGTATATAATATAAAGAAAATTAAAATTCACAATCAATTGCAATTACTATAGTATACTAAATGACATTTTTAATCAAAATATTCTGTTAAAATATTGGATACGATGCTCCTAAAAATAAGTTTAAGAATCTCTGTTCTCGCTATACAAAATTATCTTCACGGCCAGATCTGAAGAATAAAACATACTGACCCCTTTTGTAAGCAAATTGACAAAAAAAAAAGGGAATTCAATCAATATATGCAAATTGAAAGCGTTAAAATTGTATAGGATTCGAACTACTTATATACGCGAAAATTAGAAGATATAACCTGTATTAGTACATTACATGTATAAATTGAAAATATCAATGAACTCATAATTGACTGCAATATATGCCAGAATGAAAGCACTAAAATTATATGGGAATATATATATATATATATATATATATATATATATATATATATATATATATATATATATATATATATATATATCCCCGTACTACTTATATCGTTGCAGATTAGAAAATATGCCAGTGTGTTAGTAGAAGATTACTCGTATTACAATGTGAGTCTCAAAAATCTTTGCCAAAATAAAACAGATGACGTAATAAATTGAAAATATCAATAATCCCCGCAATCTTTATACCAGAAAGTCGTCATTGATTCTAATATATGCCAATATATATTAAAATATATGCCAATATACCTGTACTACTTATATTATCGTAGATTAGAGGATATACCCATGCATATGTAGAAGATTACTTGTACAACGTACAATATATGAGTTTAAAAAATTTTTGTCATAATAAAACAATGGCATAATAACTTGAAAATATCAATAATCAATGAATAAATAATCTCCGAAAATATCAATAATAATGTTTAAACCTGAAGACCTTAATTGATATTATCCATGCAATTGATATTATTAATGCAATGTCAGTGAAATTTCATTTATATACATATCTTTTTTATTCAAATCAGAAAAGATTGAATAAAAATCGTATGCCACGTAACATATTGGATTTACATCCATTGCTAAACGGCATGATATCGTTTGCTTCAAATATATTGATGGAAATCATATCGTCTGAATAATGTGATCTCCATGGAAGGTTTGGTGATATTTTCGTCAATTTAACGATAATTTCAAAAATCGCCAAATTTATTGCCAAGTGGGACTATAGACCTGATAGATTTTGCGACAAATTGACGAAACATCATCACAATACTATCCCCTAACAAAACACAATTAATTTCACTTATTTAGCGCAATTTCATCAATTTCATGATATTTTTATGGATTTACAAACATTTTTATCAATTTGGTGATGTTTTAAGAATTCGCTAAATGTGTTACGAAGTAGGATGAATGGACTGACCGACAAATGCTACCGAAACACCATTTCAGTACTCTCTTCTAAAAAAACAAATTTAATTTCATTGATTTGCGTCGTTTTTATCAATTTGGCGACATTTCCGTCAATTTGGTAAAGTTTAAGAAATGTTAGCGATATTCCGCCAAATTCGTAGCTCTGAATTTGCAGATCTGCAGAATAAAACATCCTGATCTGCAGAATAAAACATCCTGATCTGCAGAATAAAACATCCATGTATATACTAAAATTGTATTAGAAGATTTACCCGTTCTACTTTTTTTCTGTTTCAACAATCGGTAAATGAATTTATTGGGTAAGCACAATATATAAGTTTATTAGCTAAACACAATATAAAAGCTTAAAACTCTTTGCCAAAATAAATGAAAGTGATGTACGCAGTCCACAATAAATATAATAAAAAGAAAAATCAAACCTTTCTTTTCTAAAATATATTTTTATATCCATTTATTTATTATTCAAATCGAAAAAATAATAATTAAAATTAACAGACATACTTAATTTAATTGCGTTTCTGGGCAACATGATATAAGATAGAATCTTCCTCATAAACTGTGAAATTAAATAACCATTTTGATTTCTTTATACTTTTCGTTGTTGAGTAAAAGCTTGTGAAAAATATACCATGGAGAGAAATTTTCTATTTAAATTCATGTTTCAAACAATTCATGCTTTCAGAAAGTGACTAATTAGCCCAAAAAATCCCCCACCAAACTCAGAGATAAAGTTTTAATTCACTTTCAAACGATTTTCAACCTTTTCGTTTGGATAAACCTCGGAGTTAGAGAGTAGAACTCCTAGGAAAAAGTTTCGTTTTTCATTAATATCTCAACAACCCCTGGTCTTAGATACTCGAAACTTGGACGAAATTTATAGAAGGCTATTTCAAGGCTATCTACAAAATTTCATCAAATTCGGTTTTGCCGTTCTCCCGTGATGATGGGACAAACAGACAGACAGATTTTCAATTTTATTTATATAGATTTCTAACGCCTGATAGATTTGCTTAGCAAAAATTGATCTGTTTAACATGAAGTGATCTGTTTAACAATAAAATGATTTGAATGCAGATTCATTAAGTTTACATGAGTGAAATGATATATGAGTTTGTTTTCTATCCTCATGGAAATCCGAGTTGGGAACAAAGTATTCACTACGCATAACTCGTGTCTATGCGTTAACAGGAGTCTATGCGTTAATATGTTTTTTTTTAAATTTTCATTCATATTAGTATTAACTAAATGAGAGTTAGAAATGACAGGTAATAAATATAATCATCAAAAATGAATAATTAGAAAATGAAGTTGAAAGCTAAAGCAGTATGACAGGACGTTGCGTGCTGGGAGTAAAAGAATGTCTACGGCTTATCACACGAGAACGTCAGCGACAGAAGAGATGGATGTTGGTGTTGCCTACTAAAGCGAAATTTTCAATGAATGAGTCGTAATTTATGAATGGGGGAGTGCTATTTCTAGTACAATGTAAAATGATCGTTAAAAATTATGCGTTAAATAATGGCTTTTCAATATTTTTAGTTACTGAAGCACTGTTTCTTTCACCCATTCCTCTTTTGGACTTCGGGTTTGTGGGTTCTCTTGTATTGAGGAAGGGGATCCAGCGTATCCTCGAAACAGCCGTATGCTACAATATTGCGTTATCTGTGTTTTTATATGTTGCTCAAGGTTTTCTTATAACCACTATAGTTGTAACACAAAGAAGCCGTTCCTAAATTTTCATATTCTTATAGAATTTTTAAAGATACAAAAAAAAATTGTTCGAATACTAAAATATACACCCATATTTTTGATACACTATAGAATTATGCTTATCTTCTATTCTTAGATGCGGCGATGTAAAAATCACTTTACCTAAAACATGCGTATTTCGATGTATGTAAAAATAAACAAATAAATATAAAGGAATTATCCTACGGATTCGGTTCAAAAGTCGTTAGAAAGAATGTTCTTTGATCTTTTATATGATGTCAAGACGGAAACTTTGAAATATATTTTTGAACGCTAAGGAATCAATTTGGGTGAAAATCGCCTAAAAACATGTTTCAACCTGAAATAACTAACGAACCAATTCGAATCCTTAAAAAAATCTCGCCAATATCTGTCATACCAAGAGTTTAGGTAACCCAGTACTAATTTTTGCGGCTTTTAGAATATTAGATTTCTTGTTACAGACGACACACACACAGATACACGGACAAACTGTGAGTTCTATAGTTAATAACAGTTAAATTTAAGAAGCTCTAAAGTTAAAACAGTTCTAAAGTTAGGAAGTATTAAAGTTAAGAAGTTCTAAAGTTAAGAAGTTCTTGCGAAGTTAAAACAGTTCTAAAGTTAAGAAGTTCTAAAGTTGAAACAGTTCTAAAGTTAAAACAGTTCTAATAAAGAAGTTCTACAGTTAAAACAGTTCTAAAGTTAAGAAGTTGTAACGCTAAAACAGTTCTAAAGTTAAGGTACTCTAAAGTCAAAACAATTCTAAAGTTAAGAAGCTCTAAAGTTAAGACAGTTCCAAAGTTAAAACAGTTCTAAAGTCAAGAAGGTCTAAAGTTAGAACTGTTCTAAAGTTAAGTAGTTTTAATGCTTAAACAGTTCTAAAGTTAAGGTATTCTAAAGTCAAAGCAATTCTAAAGTTAAGAAGTTCTAAAGTTAAGACAGTTCCAAAGTTAAAACAGTTCCAAAGTTAAAACAGTTCTAAAGTCAAGAAGTTCTAAAGTTAGAACTGTTCTAAAGTTAAGGGATTCTACAGTTAAAACAATTCAAAAGTTAAGGGATTCTAAAGTCAAAACAATTCTGAAGTTAAGCAGTTCTACAGGTAAGACAGTTCAAAAGTTAAAACAGTTCTAAATTCAAGAAGTTCTAAAGTTAGAACTGTTCTAAAGTTAAGAAATTTTAACGCTCAAACAGTTATAAAGTTTAGGTATTCTAAAGTCAAAACAATTCTAAAGTTAAGAAGTTCTAAAGTTAAGACAGTTCCAAAGTTAAACATTTCTGAAATTGAAGTTCTAAAGTTAAAACAGTTCAAAAATTAAAAATAATATTCTTACGAAAAGTCTCATAGCAGGTTTTCTGGAGCAAAAATCATATATAGAATGTGATTTCTATAAAAGGAAATAGCTTTAGTATGAGTTATCTTTATATTATTAGCAAAAGAGTTTACCAATAGCCCAAACAATCTGATGATTGTTCTGACTTTCAAATATTGATGCGTTAGATTTCGAAATGGCAGCTGTTAATACAATAGGATTTTGAAACGTTTCTTGTGTCGTATGAAAGTTAAAACTTTTTAAAATATCAATGACAACATACACTCCTTGAAATTGAAATTAAAACACATAAAACAGATTGATTGATTTGTTTGTGAATATTTTTGCATGCAAGTGATTAAAGTCTGTGGCACTCATGCAGAACCAGTAATTGATATAAAGGGTTCAATCGAAGGAGAGTACCCATAATAGACCAAGGAAATCTGATATGGGCAGCACATGGCTTTCCCTGCAGACCCAAATTCATGTTTTCTTTATTTCTTTAATAATTCATTAAATTGAGTTTAATTGCACAAAATAACACTAAATTTGCATTTTTAATTCAATTTCTGTTTTTATTTGGTAATTGGACATTTCCCCAAAAGTGGCATAACTAAATGCGAAAAATCTCAAATATCTCGAGAACAGTTAGTCCTAAAGTAATAGAGTTGTTCTTATTATTTTCCTCATCAAAAAATACGTATAAAACAAATATTTGATTGATATAGTTGAACATACATAGCTTTTTTTTATTTTGGTGATTTTTTAGGGCCATTTCGTAAAAAAAGGCAGGTTGTTCTTTTCCGAATAATACCAAACTCTAATCAGCACCAGAGTATCCCACAAATAACTTCTCTACCAAATTTTGTGAAATTTGGTCAATTAGCATTTTAGCTAGAGTGGGTACATGACATTTTTGAGGGCCATTTCGTAAAAAAAGGCAGGTTGTTCTTTTCCGAATAATACCAAACTCTAATCAGCACCAGAGTATCCCACAAATAACTTATCTACCAAATTTTGTGAAATTTGGTCAATTAGCATTTTAGCTAGAGTGGATGCATGACATTTTTGAGGGCCATTTCGTAAAAAAAGGCAGGTTGTTCTTTTCCGAATGATACTAAACTCTAATCAGCACCAGACTATCCCACAAATAACTTATCTACCAAATTTTGTGACATTTGGTCAATTAGCATTTTAGCTGGAGTGGATACATGACATTTTTGAGGGCCATTTCGTAAAAAAAGGCAGGTTGTTCTTTTCCGTATGATACTAAACTCTATTTAGCACCAGAGTATCCCACAAATAACTTATCTACCAAATTTTGTGAAATTTGGTCAATTAGCATTTTAGCTAGAGTGGATGCATGACATTTTTGAGGGCCATTTCTTAAAAAAAGGCAGGTTGTTCTTTTCCGAATGATACTAAACTCTAATCAGCACCAGACTATCCCACAAATAACTTATCTACCAAATTTTGTGAAATTTGGTCAATTAGCATTTTAGCTGGAGTGGATACATGACATTTTTGAGGGCCATTTCGTAAAAAAAGGCAGGTTGTTCTTTTCCGTATGATACTAAACTCTATTTAGCACCAGAGTATCCCACAAATAACTTATCTACCAAATTTTGTGAAATTTGGTCAATTAGCATTTTAGCTAGAGTGGATGCATGACATTTTTGAGGGCCATTTCGTAAAAAAAGGCAGGTTGTTCTTTTCCGAATGATACTAAACTCTAATCAGCACCAGAGTATCCCACAAATAACTTATCTACCAAATTTTGTGAAATTTGGTCAATTAGCATTTTAGCTGGAGTGGATACATGACATTTTTGAGGGCCATTTCGTAAAAAAAGGCAGGTTGTTCTTTTCCGTATGATACTAAACTCTATTTAGCACCAGAGTATCCCACAAATAACTTATCTACCAAATTTTGTGAAATTTGGTCAATTAGCATTTTAGCTAGAGTGGATGCATGACATTTTTGAGGGCCATTTCGTAAAAAAAGGCAGGTTGTTCTTTTCCGAATGATACTAAACTCTAATCAGCACCAGACTATCCCACAAATAACTTATCTACCAAATTTTGTGAAATTTGGTCAATTAGCATTTTAGCTGGAGTGGATACATGACATTTTTGAGGGCCATTTCGTAAAAAAAGGCAGGTTGTTCTTTTCCGTATGATACTAAACTCTATTTAGCACCAGAGTATCCCACAAATAACTTATCTACCAAATTTTGTGAAATTTGGTCAATTAGCATTTTAGCTA
Organism: Amaurobius ferox; assembly: GCA_951213105.1. Lineage (NCBI taxonomy): Eukaryota > Metazoa > Arthropoda > Arachnida > Araneae > Amaurobiidae > Amaurobius > Amaurobius ferox. The sequence goes on from OX578152.1 coordinate 42,238,272, forward strand.
GAGTGGATGCATGACATTTTTGAGGGCCATTTCGTAAAAAAAGGCAGGTTGTTCTTTTTCGAATAATACCAAAATCTAATCAATACCAGAGTATAGTACAAGCAACTTATATACCAAATTTTGTGTAATTTGGTCAATTAGTATTTTAGCTAGAGTGGATACATTAAATTTTTACGGGACATTTCGCAAAAAAAGGCGGGTTCTGTTTTTACGGATCGTACCAAAAACTAATCAGCACCAGGGTCATACACAAGTGACTTACCTACCAAATTTTATGAAATTTGGTCTATAAGTTTTTGAGTTAGAGTGCATACATACATTGCACAGACACACAGACACACACAGACGTTACGCTAAAAATAGTTTTTTCGTATTCTAGAGGTCTCGAAACGTGTAGATCCGTCGAAAACTCGAATTGCGATTTTCGACTTGATTCCAATACTTTCCATATACATTACCTTGTATTTCAGGGAAAGTAATAATAGAAAAAAGTTATGTCTTAAGCTTAATACGGTCTTATAATATTTTTAAGTAGTACTCTGACAGGGGATAAAGAACCAGAAAGGAGGCTAATTTTGATGAAAAATTATGACATCGAAATATTTAATAACAATAATGATTTAACAGATAAGCTGCTTTTATAATATTCAAAAAGTATCTATATTGATAAAAATACAAATCTGACAAAAATTTACGTTGCGAAACTCAAAACAGACCAGCTCAAAACCTGTCATAAAGGACCAATAATTATGATATTTTAATTGACAAATCTGGTGTCAAAATATTAAGAACATTATTCTGAGTACAAAAAATATCAAATAAGATCAAAATTTGCGTTGCAAAACTAAAATCAGACCAAATTTTTTGATGCCACCAAGACCGAATTTCAAAGCAAACAGTTTATTATCATTTGAGTTATATGGTTAAAATATTTTTCAGGGATATGTATAAATATCTCAGATGAAATTCCACCAAATCTGACCAACATTTCTGTTGCAAAACCCAGTTAGTATTAAATTTCATTGATTTAGCGTCATTTTCATCAATTTCGCGACATTTTCGTTAATTTGGCAACATTTGAAATGTCGCCAAATTGGCGATATTCCGCCAAAATCTCGCCAAGCGTTATGGATGGAGAAATAAGTTATTCTTTTAGTATAGATAAATGGCTATTGGCGTTCAAATAGAAAAGTATTACCTAAAGTATATTTTCTTATGAATGGAACGAGCTAGATCCACGACAATTACGTCACAAAATTTATCGCATAATATTACATATGAAAAGTGAACGCATTTTACAATAGTTAATATTTTTTTTTTATTTTATGTGATTTTTTGCTACATTTTTTTTCCAAAATGTGCAATATCTCAAGAACGGTTTATACTAGCGTTCTAAAGTTTATTTCAATCGGTTTCTAAGAAAACTTAACATAAGAAATGACTATTTGTGTAACTTTATTAAAGGTTTCCATTTTTTGATGATTTTATCAAAATTTCATTCGAAAATTTAGGGGGGTTCAGAGCATTCGGTTGCGTTTAAAAATAATAGACTTCCAGTATTCACGTATTGTTGTTGAGACCCAGACCGTCCGACCTACCAGAAAGGTGTAAGGTAACTGTTTGGACGGCCGGGAAGTGCCAACCAATTTAGACCGGAACCCAGTGGGGGAGGCATCCACAGGGACCGTACCCTCCTTCCCCTACCACCAACCTCTCGGAAGGACTTACGGACCCACATGTTTAACGTGATCGTACTCCGCATGAACACGGCAGTATTCACGTATTGTAATACTTTTGTACTAAATTTCGTCTGCATCGCTCCAGTCGTTTGTGAGATATCGTCTCCAAAGACTCACTGACACACACACAGACATCACCCCAGAAAAGATTGATTCGTATTCAGGAATGCTTGAAACGTGTTCTCCCGTCGAATACTCAAATTCGAATATTGACCCCGTCACAATACTTTCCTTATACGTTATACTATGTACATAAGGAAAGTAATAAATGAGAATTAAAGCAAGGAATAAATTATTAAACTTTATTGGAAATTATTTTACTTTATTGGGATTTTATTTTACAAGTTCTTATACACGAACAATTATGTCATCTCTATCGGGCTGCAGTCACCGATAATTTACCTGCACATTAGCGATTCACTAATAAGGTTGTTTTTCAAACTGCAACCACATTTGGGACATAAGTTCTTTACGCAACTAATAATTAATTATGTGTTATTTCTAAAAACTGGATATTTGCAGAAAATAATATTGTTGCATTTTCTATTCCGATCTTTGAAAGTAAATATGAAAAATGTATAATCATTCTTAAGAATAGTAAAATAATAAAATTTATGTCTTCATCCGCATAAAAATTTAAAAAATGGCGCAATTTAAACAGAAATCTAACTTTCAATAATTTTCATCAATGACAGTTTTCTCCAAATTTATTTTTCAATTGGTTTCATCCGATTTCATAAACTATTAAGCTTTTGCACGTGGCTGTATTGTTCGATGGTTTGCGTCAGATGATAAATAAACTCATTGAAATATGTTTATTTTTGTCGCGAAAGCCATTAAATATCATGAAAGCATTCACTCAAAATTGACATAATGCAATAAAATATTTGAAAGGTAAAGTAACAACCATATCCGCATTCAAAAATCCCGCTGGAGTGAAGATATGAAACTTTTGGTAAGATATTTTTTATATAAGAGTTCTTCAAATTTTCTCCAAGCTTAATTCTGCCATTTCGTCACATTTGGAAACATCCTGCAAATATTGTAATTTATTCTTTTACTGCTATATTGCACAGAATTTTATTCTTTACAGTATACAGGAATATTGCACGATAAATAGCTTTTGAACTATTGGTCACAAACTTATGGTATTAATTTTAGAATTTTTTTTTTTTCAAATAAGGTAGACTTTTTGACTACGCCATGTTTGAACACCTGACACGTTTTAATAAAAATATACACAATTTAACTTATACGGATGTTCTACAAATGAGTTTCAAATTAGCAAATTGTTCCTCATAGATATATAGTAATTAATTAATAAGTATATCACCATCGTCAGAAATAAGCCTTGATGTATGTTATGAAATACACAGAGGCACTAAGTACTTTCACAGGAACCCTGTGGAAGCCGCCCCCACTGGCTCTTGTCTAAATTGGGTGGCACTGACCCGGCCATCAAGACATATGACGTTACACTATAGGTATTGTCGAACGATCTGGCTCGAAAGAAAGAAAAAATACGATATTCCGTGGGGTTGAATAGCCCAATGGTTAGAGCACGAGGATTGTACACGGAGTACCCGAGTTCGATTCCCGGCTCTACATAAACTATCCCCGTGTCTATGCGGAATACGGGCACGTTAAACATGTGGGTCCGAAACTCCATACGAGACGTGGGTAGAAGGGGTAGGAGGGTGAGGTCCTCGTGGATGTCGCTCCCACTGGATTCCAGTCTAAATTTAGTGGCAGTGCCTCAGCCGTTCTAACAGATGCCTTATACCTTCGAATAGGTCGGATAGTCTGAGTTGAAAAAAAGGAGCACGATATTCCGTGCTCTAATAATTGCAATTTTTGTAATTACTGAATTTTAAAGATACATTTTCAAATTTTGGAACTTTGAATAATTTCAATATTATAAGTGTGCAATAATAAATTGGACTTAGATCGGAATCAAAACTTGCTGAGATAACAATATATATTGCAAATTAGGGTAAAGGAATATTTTCTTTTTTGCGAATTAATAAAATATTTTCATTTATTAGGGTTTATCTAAATGTTTAACTTCTTGAATCTCGGTTTCCGAACTGCAAAATAAAGTATATAGCATTCAATTGTATATAAGACGTTTTGTGTTGTTCTGCAATGAACAGCGAACCAAATGTTTATGCGCATGCGCGGCGAATTGCAGATCGATAGTTTAGGGCGTATCGAAGGGTTATCTGTATTGTTTAAATTGCGGGAACTTTATGCGCAGGCACCGGTGGGTACCTTTTGAAGCTGTTGAATAATGGTTGTTTATTTACATTAAGGTTATTTCCATGGGTAAATAAAAGTTCTGAATTTTTCCCGCGCATTTACAAACGATGGAATTTTTGCATTCACGTTTCAATAATTTGAAATATTTATTTTTCAACTCCACTGTCACATTTCCGCCGACGTGAAACTTAATTTTATCTCCGGAAGTAAAAACTTTCCAAGGTCCTTATTGTTTTGAATATTGGTTCAACCTTTAAAATGTCACAGGAATTGAAAGCTGGAACAATCGGATTTTCCAAAACCAATTCAAAGCATAAAATCAAATTCCAAAGCAGTGAAAAGATGGCACATAATAAATATGCGTCACCTGCAGATAATGAAAAACAATAATATACAACAATTATGCAGAATCGCATAAATACACAAATAACAGCGACAGACATATAGTTTCGTACACCATTTCTTGCTTAGTTTTAATTCTAAAAAATCTGATGTGGGCAGCACATGACTTTCCCTGCAGACTTATATTAACGTTCGCTATATTTTAATTAAATTTATTTCACTTTTAGTTCAATTTTCGTTCTCATTCGGTAACCGGGCTTATTTTCAAAGGTGGCGTAGGGAAAGTACGGAAAACTTAAATATCTCGAGAACGGCTAGTCCTAATGTAATGGGGTTGGTCTTATTATTTTCGTCGTTAAAAATTACGTATTGAACCAGCATTTAATGGATATATTTGAGTATACCTAGTTCTTTAGTTTAGATTTTGACGATTTTTGCGGCCCATTTTGTAAAAAAAGGCAGGTTATTTTTTTCCGAATCGTACCAAAATCTAATCAGCACCAGGGTAACCCTCAAGTGACTCTTCTACCGAATTTTGTGTAATTCAGTCCAGTAGTTTTTTAGTTAGGGTGGATACAAGCTTTTGCGGGCCAGTTCGCAAAAGAAGGCGGGTTCTTTTATTCCAAATCGTACCCAAAACTAATCAGCACCAGACTCTCTTACAAGTGACTTACCTACCAAATTTTGTGAAATTCGGTTCATTAGTTTTTTAGCTGGAGTGGATACAAAATCTGCACAGACAGACACACAGATAGACAGACACACAGACACACACACAGACGTCAAACTAAAAATGGTTTTTTCGTATTCTAGACGTCTTGAAACGTGTAAATCCGTCGAAAACTCGAGTTGCGATTTTCGACATGATTCCAATACTTTCCCTATACATTACCATGTATTGCAGGGAAAGTAATATTTCTCTTGCCTACTTTGAAGCTTCGTTGTCGTAAATTTACGACAACGAACGGTTCATGTTAGCGTTCTAAGATTTGTGTCAACCGTTATCTAATAAAACGTTACATAAGAAATAATTATTTACGTAACTTTATTGAAGGTTTTGATATTTAGATGATTTTTCAAACTTTCATTTCGAAATTTGGGGATGTTCTGAACACTCGGCCGCGTTTAAAAAGAATAGGCTTCAAACACTCCCGAATTGCAATTTTTGTACCAAATTTCGTTCAAATTGCTTTATTCGTTCGTGAGATATCGTCTCCACAGACTCATACACACACACACACACACACACACACACACACACACACACATACGCACGCGCACACACACAGACACATGCATACAAACACATCACTTCAAAGACGTCCAATTCGTGTTCAGGAATGCTTGAAACGTGCTCTTCAGTCGAAAACATGAATTCGAATTTTCATCAAATCACAATACTTTCCTTATACATTATACTATGTATATAAGGAAAGTAAAAACTTCTCTTGCCTACTTTGAAGCTTTGTCGTAAATATACCTCTATCACTTTTCCTATTATACATGATAATACATAAGAAAAGTATTGGAATCGTGTAAAAAAATTGCAAATCGAGTTTTCGACAGATTTACACATTTCGAGCGCCCTAGAACACGAAAACTATTTTAACGTAGCGTCTGTGCATGCGTCTGTCTATTTGTATGTCTGTCTGCGCAATGCATGCATCCACTCTAACACAAAAACTAACTGGCCAAATTTCATAAAATTTGGTAGGTAAGTCACCTGCTCATAAATCTGTTGCTGATTAGATGTTGGTATGATTCGGAAAAAAGAACCTACTGCATTCTGCCATATATTGCGGAATGGCCCGCAAAAAACATATTTATCTGCTCTACTGGAAAAATGAATTCTCCAAATTTCACAAAATTTGGTATATATGTCACTTTTGGGTTACCCTTTTACTGATTTAGATTTTAGTATGATTCGTGAAAAAAAAACCCTGCATTTTTTCGTTAATTTGGAACCATTTAAAAAAGTCGCCAAGTTGGCGACATTCCGCCAAATTCGTCGCCAAAATCTCGCCAAGCGTTCTGGACAGAAAAATAAATTATTCTTATAGCAGATAAATGACTACTGGCGTTAAAATACAAAAGTATTACTCAAAGTATCTTTTCTTATGAATGGAACGAGCTAGATCCACGAGAATGATTTCACCAAATTTATCGCATGATATTATATATGAAAAGCGAATGTGTTTCTCAACAGTTAATATTGTTTTTTTATTTATGGAATTTTTTGATAAATCTATTTCAAAAATGTACAATATCTCGAGAACGGTTCGTGACAGTATTCTAAAGTTTATGCCAATCGTTTTCTAAGGAAAAATTGCATAATAAATGTCTATTTGCGTAACTTTATTAAAGGTTTTGATTTTTTGATGATTTTTGAAAAACTTCACTCGAAAATTTAGGGGGTTCTGAACATTCGATTATGTTTGAAAACAATAGGCTTCCAGTACTCACGGATTGTAATTTTTGTACCAAATTTCATTCGAATAGCTTCATTAGTTCGTGAGATATCGTCTCCACAGTCTCACTGACACACACACACACACATGCTTTCACACACATACATACACACACACACACACACAGATCACCTCAAAATTGTTCGATTCGTGATCAGGAATGCTTGAAATATGTACGCTTACTTATATGTGACTTACGCTTACGTATACGCTTACTTATATGTGACGTTAATGAGCAAGTATTGAACCGTATAATATATAATATTGAGCGCACCCATTCTGAGACCAAATTATAGACCAGTGAGACCATTATGAGAGCAGATAGTAAATTAGACGTTGGTTGATGACAATAAATATACTAATTAAGATTGAACTGCAATCCAAGAAAGAATCCAGATTAACGGGAACAGGCCCCGGGTCCAAGGTGGTGCGAATTAGCAGCCAATCAAAGACCAGACTCTAAACCAGTGGCACTTTTGGCTGGGGGAGGGGGTAGGCTATATCCAATGGGAAGCACACAACATCAAGAAAGCGGACTTCCCTGAATCCGTTTTTAAACTGTTTACTTAACTAAAAAACAGTCGAGTCGATTTAACTAACAGTGAACAGTGACTTGGTTTTAAATGTTCGAAATGAAAGGAGAGAAAAAGATAGAAAGGTAGATAAGGTATTCAATATCGAAATGAAAGGATATAAGGTATTCAATAGGTGCCTCATTCAGTTTAATGCATGTACCAGCATCTATAGTATCATAAGTCGAGTGTAGATATGTTTTGATATTTGACAAAACAAGGCCAATCACTGTGCTAGTATCACCAAGCCACTCTCGTTTCTCGTACTAAGACTCTGGTCTCACAAACCTAAGAGTCTGTTCTCGCAATACTAAAACTCTGGTCTCGCAATACTAAGACTTTGGGCACTCAGTACTGAGACTCTGGTCACGCAATACTAATAGTTAGGCCTTCCATTTCTATGACCTAATAAATTATTGTTGTAACTGATGACAGTAATGTTGTAACTAATAACTTAAATTTCAACATGCTTAAATAAAGGATGATTTTTTAAAGCTAAAGCGTCTTTTAATGACAAAACTAAAGATCTTTTACCTTGCAATAAAAGTAAGTAAATAGAAACTCACTGAAAAAAATTGGAGGTTCCTTTTACGGTTCTTTCCAACGTATCGTGCATAGGGAATCCTATTCTAAGGAAGTTATGCCACACACTATACCATATAGTTCCCGGCCACACACTTAGCTACAGTAAGCCTTCGGGTCTGTCGTGTGGTGTGGGTTTTCAACACTTCAACACACTATACCATACGGCCACACAAATAGCTACTGTAAACCTTCAGGTCAGTCGTGTGGTCTGCATTTTTCACACACTATACCATAAATAACAAGGTTACCACCACAATCTTTCCTTCCATACATGCATAGTACATATAGTTAAAGATTTGTGATGGGGTCGAAAATTCGAAATATACCATATAGTTCCCGGCCACACACTTAGCTACAGTAAGCCTTCGGGTCTGTCGCGTGGTCTGGGTTTTCAACACTTCAACACACTATACCATACGGCCACACAAATAGCTACTGTAAGCCTTCAGGTCAGTCGTGTGGTTTGGATTTTTCACACACTAAACCATAAATAACAAGGTTATCACCACATTCTTTCTTTCCATACATGCATAGTACAACGTATAGTTAAAGATTTGTGATGGGGTCGAAAATTCGAAATCAAATTACCATAGTTATTCAAACGGAAACAATAAATAAATTTAATAATAAAATAGGAAAAAAAAATGTCTGCTGTAACTATAAGTTTAAATATCTCAACGGTTGATTGTATACTAATGTAGTTAATTAATTAAATATGTTTTTTCTGAACAGGATGGTATGAAAATGAGTTTTGTGTGCCTAGCCATTCACGAGTTATAGCTGAAAGAAAATTTCTATATTTGAACACAAAAATTCCACAATTTATAAATGTATCGAACAATATTCCGAAATTTAACATTTTTTTCATTATCTAGAGATCTAATCCCAGGTTTATGCGAAGTTTCAAGTTTTTACCTGCAATAGTAATGGTTGTAAAAGTGTCCAAGGGACACTTTCACAGTTTAAAGTCAGTCAGTAAAAATCGCACTCGGCTGTTTCATATCGAATAAGTTAATTGGGGTGTTATATCTTCACTTAAAAGGACTTGAAAAAAACTTCCAATTGATACCATATTTGACAATGTACCCCCGGTGGGCGAGTAACTTACCTCCCGAGGTGGGCTAATGACGTCACTAACAAACCCATTATATAGCGTTTATTTTTCACAACAATGATTGAAACTACGAAAAAGTTTGAAAAGATTGAAAAAGTTTCGAGATCATTCAGCCATAAATAAACCCTTTCATGCATGATTATGTTAAATTCTGTCCTATGCTGCCATGTTAAAAATAAATATGTAAAATTCCAAATAAATTTTGAAGTTTTCGCTCGAATTAAAAAAAAGTTTTATCCAGTTCTAGATTTTTTTTTATGAAAAAAGCCGAATATAGAACTTCGTGAAAATCCATTAATATTTGTGGTCTCTATACTGTACGCAATAAATTGACCACATACATACAGACAGACAGACAAACGGATATCACTCCAAAAATATTCAAAACATGTTCAGGAGATCTTAAAACCTACATTGCCATTAAAATATTAAAATCATAAATTTTCGTAAAAACAATACTTTCTCAGTACTACGTATGAGGAAGTCAAAATCCGCATTTTATAAATTTTTCGAACGAAATCCCAAGATCTTTCTTTTTATTAAGAGGTCTAATCCAGCAGGCATACACAGTTTTACATTTTTGCCTCCAGTCGGCTGCAGATATATGATATGTACATTATGTCAATGATGTACTGTTTATTTGCAATTTATTGCTGTGTGAAAAAATATTGATCATTTATTTTATTTTCAGATTGTTCTCTTCGTAGTTGTCGTAATGATGAATGATGTGCACAGCTTGGACGCGCGCTTTTTCGACATGGGCAAACTTCTTGGCGAGGTCGTGAAGAATTCGGAATGGCTTGCTCAGTATTACATACAATCATCATTGGATCATCAAGGAGATTCCGTTAAGAAGGCTAAGACCTCTACAGAAGCTACAGCATAGTTCTTATCATGATAAAATGACCGAAAAACACACTCCTTAAATAAAAGTTTGATTGACATCAGTTTTGAGTATCATCTGTTTTCGAAACATTTGTGAACTTCATACACGTTGAAAATCATTTATGATCCCACAAAATATCGCATTGTTTATAAATTATGCTTTACAAAACATGTATGTGTGTGTGTGTGGGGGGGGGGAGATATACACATTTCTATTCCAATAAAATGTTTTGATTGAAACTTTATTTTGATTAATTTTACTCGAAATGTCTTCTAAACTAGATATACACGGTAGCGGATAAAAATGTTTTATAGGAAATTCAGTTTCTAGATCCATAATTTGATTTTACAAGTGATAAACCAATTGACTTGTCAAATTACAGAAGATTTATTATTATTATTATTATTATTACTAATATTATTATTATCCAGGCCGCCGGTCAAATCAGGAGGTCAACTATCATTCAAGAAGTTTACATGGAGTATAAAAAATAGCAGCAGGAAACTAACTGGGAGACTAACTTGGGGTAATAAGTCAGGAGTTTGTCAATCAGATTGTCAGTTGCACACCAATCTGACATTAGAGGTTGGAGAATGCAAAGTCCACTTCGAAGGTAAGAGTTTGCAGTTCCGTCCAAGTAGCTCAAGGGTAGAGCGTCGGCTGGCCAATACGATGATCCGTGGTTCGATTCCCGGTTGGGGCAGAAAGACTCTTTACAGCATAGACATAAAATTTTGCAAGTACATCAAAATAAAATTTGGGGGAAAATGTCGGAATAGTTTAGTAATTGAACAGGTATCCAGAATTTAATTGGGAAATAATTAGCAATTTAGAACCAAGAATAAGCAAAATAAAATATTAAATTAATAAAATTCGTTAAAGAAAGCAAACAGAATGAATAATACACAAAAAAAGGACAAAACAAAGCAGATGGCTTAGTATAGAAAGTTAACAACCAGTGACCAGATTTTTTTTTCAGAGCATAAGTAATAGTACTCATATGCAAAAAACTACTTGACGTCTTTTATTTTGTTCCCAAGCAAGCATCCTGTATAGCCCTGATGTAGAAACTGAAGCCATAATTCACGGGTAAAAAAACCTTGTTCAACGTATAAAAGCACAAATAGCACACCATTAAGAAAACAAACAAATGAACATTAAAGAAAACAAACAAAATGAACAATAAAAAATAGAAGACAAAACAAAATGAACAATAAAAAATAGAAGACAAAACAAAACAAACAATAATTTCGGATTGGCTGGATTGTTCTTCATGCTACTTTCTGATTGGTTCTCTCTTAATCCAGGATTTGGGTATGTAATCCACTATAATCTCCCACAATCTGAATTTGTCTTAGCTCTAAAAAAAGTCGTGTGGGTTATGTTGCATTTTTAACCCTCTACAACATAGTTGAAAAGTGTTTATGACTTTGTTCATTCTGTCTGTCTGTCTGTCCGTTCACATAATAACTGCCGTAAAAATGACTTTATCAAAATGAAATTATGTTGTTAACACAGTCTGTGGGCATATGGGAATGTAAATGAGTAACACCACCCAATTAGTTTTGAATTGAAACCGAATTGAAAAAATGAAATGCATTGAACCCTATGGGATCTAATTTTCCAAACATTTTTTATGCGACGTTAAAATTCACAAATTGTTTCGAAAATTTCAGTACATATTCAAATTACTCCATGAAGTGTATAAAAAAAAATTCGCAAAATATGTTCGGTAACTTTTTAAATCAAATTTAAAATAATAATTACACCCATATAATATGCAGAGATCACATAACCCACTTCAAAATAAAACATGGCATCCATCTTCTTTTCCCAGAGTAAAAATCATGATTTTTAAAGTTCTTTTAAATTTACAGTTAGTGTTACATCCGTCTTAAAACCGCTTTATTTTTGCTTATTTACTGTGTATCTGTAATCTGCACCAACGCAATTACAATATTTTTTAGTTTAAATAATAATCAAACTTTGATTATTTCTACAACGAAGCCTAATTTTGATGGATGCAGAATGTAAACATGTGATTGTAAGATTAGTTGTGTAAGAATTGCTGATTTTTTTTCACACAAAATTATTTAACTCTGGAGTCTGAAATAAAAGTGTATGAATGAAATATTCACTTCTTTTACATTGAGAGCCAGGCGATTTATATTTCAATGACGTCATTTGAGTAAAGTTCATTTTTTTCGATGAAGTTTTAGTTTTCAAGTAAAATAAATTATTGTAGTTCTGTGATAATTAAAATATCACCGCTGAATGTATCGCATTTTAGAGATGTTTAAATAAAATTGCAGTTCTGTTGGAAAGTGTTTCATAATCAGTGCTTTTTGCATGATTGAGCTTTCTTGTTAAGTATGATATCAGGCGTAAGAATTTTTCAAGCCCTTTAAAGTGAGTGGTAACACGCTATAGTTGTAATCATTTAGACCCAAGATACCGATTTTTCAAAATTTTTCTTGCAAAATTTGAAAAACAAATTAATTCTGATATGAAAAAATCGATTTAAGCCACACAATGGTTAATTTTATATATTTTCTGTCACTGTGATACATTATTAATTGTATCGAAATAGTTTCACAAATTATGTGAACGAGGCTATGACCAGCAATGCTTATTATTGAAGGACAACTGGTTACTAAAACTTAAAACATTATTAGAGCCATAGAACTTAAAATAGCAATATTTTGGGATTTATGATGAAGCAATTAAATTTCAATATTTTTCTCAATGTCATTTAACGGTTGTGTCAACGTTTGTCGACTGTTTTTATACATTTGCTAACCTTTTGCTTACAGGTGTGACAGCGTCAATCGCAAATTAAGAACCTCCCAAAAAGGCAGGTATTTGACATACTCTATCCCAAACAGTTCAATCCCCCTTTGCAGACATTGGTGTCCTTGGACGCCAATGCCGGCAAAGGGGGGTCGAACTGTTTGGGATAGGGTATGTCAAATACCTGCCTTTTTGGGAGGTTCTCCGTGTTAAATTGACGCTGTCCCTAAGTAAAACGTTAAAATTTCTTCTATTTTCGTTTTCTCTCAATATATAAAACATAAGTTGCGGTATATATAGACCATACTTTCAGGTTCAGGTTAAAAATGTCATTTAGCAACCAGACGAGTATATATAATTCTATACAAGAAAAGTCCTTTATGTTGGTCCGTCGTGACGCTTGGCAATAAATTTTGCGATAAATTTTACAACATTTGCAACAAATATGGTTACTTTTCGGAAAATGTTTATCGCCAAATTGATATAAATATCCCCAAATTTACAAAATGTCTCCAAATTTATGAAAATTTAATATTACGGAAAATTAATTTGACTTGAGACATTGTAATGACTGACTTTAAAGTTTTCTCTTAACCTGCTGTCCAATATTATGCAATTTACTAAATGCTATTCAATGAAACATTTAATAATAGTTTTGTATAAGCTTGGCATCCGCGATTAAAACTTGTTTGACTCAGCCTAGAACTATGTATGTCGGGAGAGTAGTATTATTAGAATTGTAAGTTACATAATTACAATAGTATCTTAACAAAGCATGATATATTCCATGGACAATGAAGGTTTGGATTTTGACAATGGCACAAAAAAGAATGTGAGAAAATTATTACAGAATACAGCAGCAGCTGTATTTATTATTTTATTAGTTAATATGTAAAAGTCAGTAGTTGAAGTCATTTACTGTCCCCGTGAATGTTTAATAATATGGCTACCCCTCTCTTGCTGTTACGTGTATTAAAACGATGAGAGCAAAGAATTAAAATGATTACACGGAACCCGAATAGTGAAATTTTGGAAATCATTGACTAAAAAAATCCATATCAGTCTTTACCACCAGAGGTGGGAGCTGAACTCCAAATTCAAGATAGGATCTACCGATACAAACAGGGTAGAATTATTTTCTTGAACCGGAAGCCTGGGAACCATTACACGTCCGACTTGAGATTGACTGTTACTGGACCTCCCATCTTCGCCGGTTGCCTTGGTATGATTATAATTCTGCAATGACATTGATGTCGTAATGATTGATCATCAAGACACCATAGGTGGGCGGATACTTTTCCTTTCAAGATTTGCTAAGATAGGCAATGTTTTCTTGAATGTTCGTGAACCACACTCCAAATACATTTGATTTTTCAGATGAACCCTCCACCTTAAACCTACTCAATATCGGCTGTTGTTATACAATTGAAGTCATTGCGCACCATAGGTGGACGGAGACTTTCCCTTTAAAGATTTGCTAAGAAAGACGATTATTATCTTGAATTATATGTCTGTGAACCGCACAACCAAATGCTTTTTGGTCGTTCTGTAGACGTGAACTACACAAACAAATGCTTTTGGTCGTTCATGTAGGTCGTCATTGTAATCATTTGGACCCATGATACCAATTTTTTTAAATTTTCCTTGTAAAATTAAAAAAAAAAGCTGCTAAAAATGTATTCTGGCATGAGAAAGTCTAGTTGAGCCACGCTCTAGTTTCTTTTATTTCGGTGAGGAATCATTAATTCATACATACGAAACGTACTGTACACTTTTCGTTAAAAAAAATACTTAATTGACAAGAAAAGTCTTTCGGTTCGAGCTCTTTACTTTTAGTTAAAATTTTTACGGGCACCTGAATAAACAAATGTAATCTTTATAAAAAGAATATATTCGCTAAACCCCAACAGCAACACTGAAAATATTTTAACAAAAAGTTTTTTTTTTTCACCCTGCATCAATCACAGTTTTGTACTGCACAAATTGTTTTCGTTCCTGAAAAATTGTGCTCTACTGAACGTTCATAAAACAACCCTGTTTTACTGTTAATACAGCAAAATACGCTTTTAAAGGGCCTGTATTTAGCCAGATTCCGGATTTAACAAAAATATTATGGCCTTTCAGTGGGTATAATAATAATTAGATAAAATTATTATTCTAATAATTAAAAATATTAATGCAAAATTACAATAATATTTAAATAAAATTATTATTGTAATAATTAAAAATTACATAAAATTATTATTGGAATTATTAGAAAAAGTAGTATAAACTTTGAATAATAATTACATATTATTATTATTGCAATAAATAAAATTATTACTATAATAATTAATGCAAGCAAAATGCATAGCTACTCGGATGTATCGAACAAACAAAATGGTAAAATTATTTTAAAACCTAATGTATGCAAAACATGATTTCCACAAACATACATATATGCAAACACGGGCATTAACTCAAAAATATTCGATTCGAGTTCAGAGATGCTTGAAACGTGCTCTTCCGACGAAAACTCGGATTCAAATTTTCCCCGATCCATCACAATTTTTCCCTATACACTATACTATGCGTGGAAAGTATGAATACAAATAAAAATCAGGGCATAAAAAGAAATCTTGAGTTTATTCATGGTTCTAGAAATAGGGAAAAACTAGGATTTTCTTTTGGGGGGGAGTGGGGGCACATCCCAAAACCAGGGAATATCCGAAGTCTGTGCTCAACCTGAGACTAATATAAATAACAGCTTTTAGCTGGGAAGTTTAAGATAGAGATATTGTATAGTGTTCTTATGGATGATTTCAGTAGAATAGGATTGAAACCGTCTTCCCAATAAAAGGAAAATATGAGACATAAGAATCCTAGCATGGAATACTTGAATAATTATCTTGAATTGAAATTTCTTCTTAGAGAGGTGGCATTTTAAATTGCTTTTAGAATAATAATCATACATACGAAACGTACTTTAAATTTTTTGTAAATAAAATGACTTAATTGAGAAGAAAAGTCATTCAACCCGAGCTTTTTATTTATACTTAAAAATTTTAAGGACACTTGAATAAAAAAAAATTAGTTTAATGAAGATAATACATCCGCTAAACCCCAACAGCAACACTGAAAATATTTTAATAAAGAGCTATTTTGTCACATTGCATCAATCCATGCCAACGGCCGTACCGTGTTGAAAACACCGGTTCTCGTTAGATCACCGAAATCACGCAGCATCGGGCGCGGTTAGTACTTGGTGGGTGACCACCTCGGAACACCGCGTGCTGTTGGCACATCTCGGGTGCGGTATCCCCGTGGTTTGCGCGCTAGATTTGCACGCTGCCACAAATGCCGCCGTGTTCATGCGGAGTACGATCACGTTAAACATGTGGGTCCGTAAGTCCTTCCGAGAGGTTGGTGGTAGGGGAAGGAGGGTACGGTCCCTGTGGATGCCTCCCCCACTGGGTTCCGGTCTAAATTGGGTGGCACTTCCCGGCCGTCCAAACAGTTACCTTACACCTTTTTGGTAGGTCGGACGGTCTGGGTCTCAACAACAACAACATTGCATCAATCCCAGTTTCGTACGGCACAAATTCTTTTCGTACCAGACAAATTGTGCGCTACTGCAAGTTAAAAAACAACTCTATTTTATTATTAGTGCAGCAGATTACGCTTTTAAAGGGCCCTTATTCAGCCAGATTCCGGATTTAATAGAAGTATTATGGCCTTTCAGTGGGTATAATAATAATTACATAAAATTATTATTGTAATAATTTAAAATATTAATGTAAAATTACAATAATAATTACATAAAATTATTATTGTAATAATTAAGAAAATTAATGTAAAATTACAATAATAATTACACAAATTTATTATTGGAATAATTAAAAAAATAATGCAAAATTGCAATAATAATTACATAAAATTATTATTGCAATAATTAAAATTAATGTTATAATAATTAATATGCATACATATATGCATACATACACAGAAATATGCATACATACACACACGAACATTAACTTAAAAATATTCGATTCGTGTTCAGAGATACTTGAAACATGCTCTTCCGACGAAAACTCGGTTTTAAATTTTCCCCGACCTTGGTCGCAATTTTTTCCTTATACATTATACTATACATGGAAACTAAAACAAATTGAATAAATAAAAATCAGAAGGGAAAAAAAATCTTGACTTTATTCATAGTTATAGAAATAGGAAAACGAGGGGTTTTTTCGGGGGGGGGGGGGGGACACATCCTCAAATCATAGAACATCCGAGTCTGTGCACAACCTGAGAATAATATAAATAACAACTTTTAGCTGAAGAGTTTAATATAGAGATATTGTATGGTGTTCTTATGGATGATTTTAGTGGAAAAGAATTGGAAATGTTTTCTCAATGAAAACAAATATGATACACAAGAATCCTAGAATGGGATACTTAAATAATTAGCTTGAATAGAAATTTCTTCTTAAGGAGGGGGGGAGGACTTTTAGATTGCTTTTAGAATAATACTCTGATACGAACGCTTAGATGCAACTGTATAATTTGAGCTGGTCACTCGCCTGATGGCGTGGAACATCTATTTGCCCCGTAAGGTCTAGATGCAATTCTTCTTCTTCGACCCAGACCATCCGACCTACCCGAATGTGTAAGGTTTCTGCTTGGACGGTCGGGAAGTGTAGCTCAATTTAGACCGAAACCCAGTGGGGGCAGCATCCACAGGGACAGTAATCTCCCTCCCTATCACTAATCGCTCAAAAGGACTTACGGACCCACATATTTAACGTTCCCGTACTTCGCATGAACGCGGGATTAGTTTGGCCAGGCCGGGAAACGAATTTGGGCCGTGCGAGTACAATTCCCGCGCACTAACCACTGGGCTGTGCCACCCAGGTTTAGATGCATATGAAGTTCTGTCTTAGCGTTTGCTACGAACACGCTGTTCTTAATCTGTGAAATAGAGTTCATAACGTCCTCGAAACAAATATAGTCTTCTAATTTTCACCTAATGTCTTTTGCCAGATTTCTTCAAGGAAGTATTATAATGTTGTATAAAACAAAGAAAGTTAAAAATTGTTAGAAAAGTAATCAGTTTTAATGTATATTTTTATTCAAAAGTAAATAATCTAATTTGCAGATCACTAACATGTGCCGTTCTTAATATTGAAGTCCTTTGATCTAAATTGGACAAATATCACAAAAAGTAAATATGTTCACTTTATTTTTAAAAAGTGAATGTTTTGTAAAATACATTTAACCGGAAATAAATGGATAACATTTTTAAAGATTTATCCAGTGTCGTTCTCGAGATATTAGACATTTTGCTTTTCAACAGGGAGCTCAATATCCCAAGGGAAAAAATCTGATGTGAGCAACACATGACTTTCCATATATAATGTAATGAATTTACTACTTTTACAGTAAAAAAATAGGTTTTTCTTATAGTAGATACTAATATCCTTTCCAAGATATTGAATTTTCGACAATTAGTCGTCATTTTCATTGATTTAGCATCATTTTTATCCATTTGGCGAGATTTTCATTAATTTGGCAACATTCCAAAAAGAGGCCAAGTAGGCGACATTCCGCCAAATTCGTCGCCAAAATCTCGCCAAGCGTTATGCACTAAGAAAAAAGTTATTCTTACAGCAGATAAATGACTATTGGCGTTCAAATACAAAAGTATTATTCAAAGTATATTTTTTCATGAATAGAACGAGCTAGATCCACGAGAATGATGTCACTCAATTTATCGCATGGTATTACATATGAAAAGTGAACATGTTTCTCAATAGGAATTTTTTTTTTTTATGTGACTTTTTCATAATTTTTTTGAAAAATGTACAATATCTCGAGAACGGTTCATGTTAGCGTTCTAAAATTTATGCCAATCGTTTTCTAATAAAAAATTACATAAGAAATGTCTATTTGCGTAACTTTATTAGCGGTTTTGATTTTTTGACGATTTTTTCAAAATTTCATTCGAAAATTTAGGGGGGTTCTGGACATTCGATTACGTATAAAAACAATAGGCTTCCAGTGTTTACGGATTGTGATTTTTGTACCAAATTTTGTTCGAATCAGTCCATTCGTTCGTCAGTTATCGTCTCCACAGACTCACTGACACACACACACACACACACACACATACTTTCACACACACACACACACACACACACACACACACACACAAACACATACACACACACAAACATCACTTCAAAAATGTTTGATTCGTGATCAGGGATGCTTGAAACGTGCTCTCCCGTCGAAAACTCGAATTCGAATTTTCGACCCCGTCACAATACTTTCCTTATACATTATGTATATAAGGAAAGTAAAAATCCTGCAAATTCTATAAAATTCAGTATGTGTTTTCCCTTCACTTTTCTCATAATTTTCACTAAAACTGATTACAACACAAACCACTTAATTTTCCCCGAGATCGGGCTATAAGAAATTTCTAAATTGTGCTATTGTTCATTTACTCTAGATTGTGCTATCTAAATTTGTTATTCTGGAGATAAAGTCGTCAGTAGGATATATTGGACACTTTTTACTTTCCTTATATACATAACGTATAAGGAAAGTATTGTGACGGGGTCGAAAATTCGAATTCGAGTTTTCGACAGGAGAGCACGTTTCAAGCATCCCAAGCACGAATCAAACATTTTTGAAGTCATGTCTGTGTGTGTGTGTGTGTGTGTGTGTCAGTGAATCTGTGGAGACGATAACTAACGAATGAATAGACCAATTCCAAAGAAATTTGGTACAAAAATCACAATCCGTAAACACTGGAAGCCTATTGTTTTTATACGCAATCGAATGTTCAGAACACCCCTAAATTTTCGAGTGAAAATTTGAAAAAATCGTCAAAAAATCAAAACCGCTAATAAAGTTACGCAAATAGATATTTCTTATGTAATTTTTCATTAGAAAACGATTGACATAAGTTTTAGAACGCTAAGATGAACCGTTCTTGAGATACTGCACATTTCAAAAAAAAATTATCAAAAAGTCTATATACAATAAAAAAAAATATATATCCTATTGAGAAACATGTTCACTTTTCATATGTAATACCATGCGATAAATTGGGTGACATCATTCTCGTGGATCTAGCTCGTTCCATTCACGAAAAAAGATACTTTGAGTAATACTTTTACATTTGAACGCCAATAGTCATTTATCTACTGTAAGAATAACTTATTTCTTTGTCCATAACGTTTTGCGATATTTTGGCGACGAATTTGGTGTAATGTCGCTAACTTGGCGACTTTTTTAAATGTTGTTAAATTAACGAAAAACTCGCCAAATGGATAAAAATGATGCTAAATCAATGACGACTCATTGATGATGACTACATGGAAAATGACGACTCATTGACGGAAATTCAATATCTTGGAAAGAATATAAATAACTACTATAAAAATAATCTATTTTTTTTTACTGTAAAAGTAGTAAATCCATTGCATTATATAAGGAAAGTCATGTGCAGTCCACATCAGATATTTTCCCTTGGTAGTACATACCGAAACTATTATAATTATGTCATAAAGAATAAATGTAAAGAATAAAGAATAAAATGTAAAGAATGAGTGCTGTAAAATATAAGACAAAAAGTATTTGAAGAGTCTCCACACAACTTTTTCATACATTATGTTTCATATTATTCAGTTCTACCTCTACCATAATCAACATCAAATTACAAAATTATTCTTTAAAAAAAATTTGCAAAAAATCATTATTATTACTTTCCTTATATACATAATGTATAAGGAAAGTATTGTGACGGGGTCGAAAATTCGAATTCGAGTTTTCGACGGGAGGGCACGTTTCAAGCATCCCTGATCAGGAATCATATATTTTTGAGATGATGTCTGTGCGTGTGTGTGTGTTTGTGTGTGTGTTTGTGTGTGTGTGTGTGTGAAAGTATGTGTGTGTCAGTGAGTCTGTGGAGACGATATCTTACGAACAAATAGAGCGAATGAAATTTGGTGCAAAAATCACAATCCGTGAATACTGCAAGCCTATTGTTTTTAAAAGTAATCGAATGTTCAAAACCCCCCTAAATTTTCGAGTGAAATTTTGAAAAAATCATCAAAAAATCAAAACATTTAATAAAGTTACGCAAATAGACATTTTTTATGTAATTTTCCCTGAGAAAACGATTGACATAAACTTTAGAACGCTGCCATGAACCGTTCTCGAGATATTGTACATTTTTTAAATATATTTATCAAAAAATCCCATAAATTAAAAAAAATATATTAACTGTTGAGAAACATGTTCACTTTTCATATGTAATATCATGCGATAAATTGGGTGACATCATTCTCGTGGATCTAACTCGTTCCATTCATGAGAAAAGATACTTTGAGTAATACTTTTGTATTTCAACGCCAATTGTCATTTATCTGCTATAAGAATAACTTATTTCTCCGTCCATAACGTTTGGCGTGATTTTGGCTACGAATTTGGCGGAATGTCGCCAACTTGGACACTTTTAGAAATGGTGCCAAATTAAAGAAAATCTCGCCAAATGGGTAAAAATGGCGCTAAATCAATGGAAATGAGGACTAATTGTCGAAAATTCAATATTTTGGAAATAATATAAGTATCAACTATAAGAAAACCTTTTCTTTACTGTAAAAGTAGTAAATTCATTGCATTATATAAGTAAAGTCATGTGTTGCCCACGTCAGATTTATTTAAGTTGGTAACAGGTCTATTTTGCCACAAATTTGGAATCATATGGCTAATATGTGCATTTATGCTGTTTTAATATATTTTTAACACTTTCTAACATAGTTGGAAAGTGTTTATGGCTTAGTTCATTCTGTCTGTCTGTCTGTAAGTCTGTCTGTTTGTCCGTTCCCACGACAACTGCCATTGAAATGATTTTATAAGAATGAAATTTTAGTGTTAAAACGGTGTGAGGGACATATGGGAATGTAAATGAATAATATCCTACAATTAGTTTTAAATTGAACTCGGGTTGAAAAAATTGAATACATTGAACCCTATGACATCTAATGCCTCAAAAAAATTTTAAGTAAAGTTAAAATTCACGAATTGCTTCGAAAGTTTTAGAAAATATATAAAAGAATTTCAGCAAAATACATGCTCTGTAGCATTTTAAATAAAAATTAAAATATTAAAATTACAACCATATTATATGAAGGGTAAATTATTATAGTGCTGTGATGATTTAAAATATATCAGCGCTGAATGTACCGCATTTTAGAGATGTTTAAATAAAATTGCATTTCAGTAGGAAAGTGTTTCATAATCAATACTTTATGCATGATTGATCTTTCTTGTTCATTCATAGTATAAGTCAGACAGTTACTGACTTATTTTCAAATACATATTTCGGTTAAATTCTTTACAAGTTAATTTTTTTAAGTTGGCACCAACTTAATGACATCGATGAATGCATTTGTCTTATATGCATTAATATATACTCTTTAAGAGCAATTAAAATCCATTTTATCAATTGCACCCATATACTATATATTTCTATTTTCGTACCAGGAATAATCATTATTTTCCGTAGGAGAAAATGCTACGAAAATTTTAAAATTCGAATATCATTCCTGCTTTAATCATGAAAATGACTAAATATTCTATTTAACTCTAATTTTTCGCATAATGTATAGCCACATAAAATTTTATGGATATTTGGAGTATCGTAATTAAATTATCGTGTCCACACGTTACTAACACACACAAACACACTAATTTGAGCCGAAGAAAAGTCGAATTTTAAAAATGCTCTTAACTATTGTACGGAAAACTTGAGACAATACTAATAAGAAACATTTTAACTTCTTTTAATTAATATATCACGTTCTGGCAAAGCACTCAAAATTTCAAAAAATCTTGAAAAATATTAAAATGACTTCAATTTTCAATATTTTTCCTTACTTAATTTGTCTGCGGTTTCATAGAAACGTTATGAATTTCTCTTATGATTACTTATGAATATAGTATTAATTTCTCTTACTATTAGTTATGAATATAATTCCTCTTATTATTAGTTATGAATATATGGTTTGGTAAAAACGTTATGAATTTTTCCTATTATTAGTTATGAATATAGTACTAATTTATTTTATTATTTGTTATGAATATAATTTCTCTTATTATTAATTGTGAATATATGGTATGGAAGAAACGTTATGAATATCTCTCATTATTAGTTATGAATATAATATTAGTTTCCTTTATTATTAGTTATGAATATAATTTCTCTTATTATTAATTGTGAATATATGTTCGTCAGAATATATTCTGTTATATTAACTAATAATAACAGAAATTTTCAATCTGATAAATTAATACTTTTTAACACTTTCCATCATAGTTGTAAAGTGTATATGACTTTGTTCATTCTGTCAGTCTGTCCGTTCGCACGATAACTAAAATACGATAAATACGATAACGCACGATAAATAAAAATAACTTTATCAAAATGAAATTTTATTATGTTGTTGAGGAGGTCTGTGTTACATATGGGAATGTAAAAGAATAATATCACCCAATTCGTTTGAGATTTAACCCTGGTTGAAAAAATGAAATATATTGAACCCTATGAGATCTAATTTTTCCAACATTTTTAAGCGAAGTTAACATTTAAAAATTGCTTCGAAATTTTTAGAAAATATTCTAATTATCACATGAAATATGCAAAAAAAGTTCAGCAAAATATGTTTAGCAGTTTTTTAAATAAAACTTGAAATAATAATTGCACCCATGATATACGAAGAGATCACGTGACTAATTGCAAAATATAATTATGGCATCCATTTTTAACATTTTACAACATAGTTGAAAGTGTTTATGACTTTGTTCATTCTGTCTGCCTGTCTGTCTGTCAGTTAACACGATAACTGCCGTAAAAATGACTTTATCAAAATGAAATTTTAGTATGTTTTTCAGACGGTCTGTGGAACCTATGGGAATATAAATAAACAACATCACCCAATTAGTTTTTTATTGAACCCGGGTTGAAAAAATGAAATACATTGAACCCTATGGGACCTAATTTTTCAAACATCTTTTACGCGAATTTAAAATTCTCAAATCGCTTCGAAAATTTTAGGAAATATTCAAATTCTCCCATAAAATATATTAAAAAAATTTCAGTAAAATATGTTAGATAGTTCTTTAAATAAAAATTATTTAATAGAGGGAGAAAAACAAATTCAATTAAATTCTGACTCTCGTTATATCCTCCAGAAAGAAAAATGACATATATTATATAATAAATATCTTTCCAAGAGTTTAATTATTTTACATATGAGTAAGGTTTCACATTTTAAAATAAATATGGTAGATAACAGTTTTTCAAATTTTTAAATAAAATAAATTATTATAGTATTGTGATGAATGAAACGATTAGAAAAATGTTTATGAATGAAATGCTGCTTTCATATGGAGGCGATTTATATTTCGATGACGTCATTTGAATAAAGTTCATTTGTTTTCGATGAAGTTTTGAAATATAATAAATTATTGTAGTGTTATGATAATTTTAAAAATATTACAGAGGAATGTATCGGATTTTAGAGATGTTTAAACCAGCAATTTATATTTCAATGCCGTCATTTGAATGAAGTTCATTTTCTTCGATGAAGTTTTCAAATTTAATAAATTAATGTAGTATTGTGATAATTTTAAATATATTACCGAGGAATGTATCGCATTTTAGAGATGTTTGTATAAAATTGCATTGAAGTCGGAAAGTGTTTTATAATCAATGCTTTATGCATGATTGATCTTTCTTGTTTCCCTCTGTGAAAAGATCGGGATGTTAAAATATCTTTTAAATTTATATTTCATGTTACATCCGTCCTAAAACCGTTTTATATTTGCTTATTATCTGTTTATCTAAATTCCGTGTCAACGCAATTTCAATATTTTTTATTTTTAATTATCACTTAACTTTGATAATTCATACAACGAAGTCTATATTTAATGCTATAATATAGCATGCATGATATTTAATGCTATAATATAGCATACTATTCATATTTCGATGACGTCATTTTAATAAAATTTCTTTTGTGCAACCAGCATTGTCTGTTACGATGTAGTTTTAGGTTTTGAAATATAATAATCAATTAAAATATATCAACGCTGATGATCATTTGAAAAATCTCAAAGATGAATGCATCACATTTTAGCGATGTTTAAATAAAATTGCTTTTCAGTTGGAAAGTGAAATCAATGATTTATGCGTGATTGATATTTCCTATTATTATAATATATTTATACCGTCTGATTTATAGATGCTGTTAGCTGCAGTATGAGTGCGATTTTTAACGTATTATTTTTCATTTTTTATGGTTTTATACTTTTGTTTGCAAAAGAAGGAAATTCTTTAACACATGAGCTGTAATAAATGATGTCATAAACTACTATCTACTATGATAGTAGATACACCTAACGTGTGCACTCATGGACCTGTCCTTACAAACTTATTGTGGAGGAGGGGGGGCTTAAGGGCATTCTTAGGAATTGTGTAATTTTAAAAATGTATTACAAAAATTTATAAACATAAAAGTAATTTACCTGAAACTGATATTTTTTTCACTTTCATAAATAATATTTCCTATTACTCCCGTTACCGCTTTTCTCCCCCCCCCCCCCCATTACAGGGTTTCACAGTATGATACTCTCGCTCTTGTCATTACCATGTATTGTAGGGGAAACAAAATTAACTTTTAAATTTTCAAACCTCTGCTTTACCGGAAGTTAGTTATGATTACAGTCTTTTGAAAGCAAGAACTCGTCGAGAAAACTGGACGCCATCACAGACATTTGCCGGTAGGAAGAGTCTCAGAACGAATTAGCTGATGCCAAAACGTGCGTGTCAAATTCAATACTTAAAATTTTAAAACACTCCAGAATCATCAACCGCGACATGAATGGTCACCAAACCGTGAAATGAGGTGTGAGCTTAGGGGGAAGAGAAAGTGAAAGGGGTGATTCACAAATTAGAGACGTCACGCGGTGTCCCCAAACGGTTTCTGAAGGGTGGATCAGCCCAATTTCGGAAATTCTAAATTCCTATATAAGCAGAAGGATCTGTGTTGATCGTCAGTCGAGCATCTTCGGCTGAGAAGAACACAACAAAATGAAGTTCCTGGTAGGTTCAGAATTTTATATTTTCTCATGGTGTCGAACAATGCAAATTTTTTATTCAAAGTCCCCTTAGTTTGATAGTTTTTGCTACCCTCCCCCCTTCCCTTTCTTTTAATGACCCAAATCTAAATGTCTAAAACTCTTGGCGAAAATATTGGAGATTTTTTTAAATGTCGCCAAATTGATGTCAGATTTTCTAAACGGAAGAGAATGTCACCACATTAATGATAACGACGCTAAATTAACGAAAATGACATAGCGCCAAATGCATGAAAATTCAATATCTTGAAAATTACGTCCAAGATTTATTTAATAAGCCCGTCGCTTTGTGGAAATTATTAATAATTTAATATAATTCTGTAATTTTTGTAAATAAATCTAAATGTCAGAAACGCTTGGCGAAAATATTGACGATTTTCTTAAATATCGCCAAATTAACGACAATTTTGCTAAACGGATAAGAATGTCGCCACATTGGTGGTAACGACCCTAAATTAACGAAAATGATATGTCACCAAATGCATGAAAATTTAATATCTTGAAAATTACGTTTAAGATTTATGTAATAAGCCTGTCGCTTTGTGGGAATTATTATTAAAAAGAGAAAATGGTTTTTGCGTGAATAACATCTTTCTTTATGGGTAGTTTGCCTTCTATAAACATTTTCATAACTGTTCAAAATATGAAAATATCAAAGTTAGTTCTGTTTCTTCAAAATAATTCAAAATATTAAAATATGGAAATTAAAACCACTATATTTAAATTATACGAACAAACTGATACGAAATCCAGTTATACTTGTAGATCATTATAGGGCTTTCAAAGGACTACAAGCTACTTCTTATAAGTAGTTCACTTTTAATAATTTTTAAGATATAAGCATTACAAGACTGAAAAATGGAAATGTTTAAATCTTCTTGACAAGCCAATTCCTCGAAAACTATAATCGTGGTAAAAACAAATTATTAATTTAAAAAATGGATTTCCTTACTGAGCATTTATGTCGCTTACTGTTTACAGTTATCTTTTATAGTTTACAAGATCTGTCGAGTGAAAATAAGCAAAGTGAGTCAAAAGCTCGCTCGGACCAAAACTGGTCCGAATGAGTTACATTCTTAAATCGAACCCTATTTCCGGCAAAATAAGTAAAATTGCTTAAATTTTCGTCTATTAGGATCGGAGATATAAGTGTACAAAGTTGATGGATATTTTATATGTAATTGGATATTTAAAAATTGGATATTTAAATTGGATATTTCATATGTAATTCATTATTTAAAAGAGAGTGACATTATTTATAGGAAGCTAGTGGGCTTAATAGACGGCGACGTAACACATATTTGTGATTTTTTATGTTTTTCTGTCTGTGGTTGTGCTCATCTATAGTGTCTTGTTTGTTTTATTAATAAATTTGATTTGAGTGGATTGGATTATGGGAAGCTCATGTTCGTACACTATTAGTACACCCTGCCTGACAGAGAAAATGCAACAAAGTGTGGATTTTTCTATGTCAAGCAGTATACAGGTTCTTGGGAAATTCTTTAAGAATGCGAATACCTTTGCAAGGAAAAGTCCGTGAGTGTACATTTTAGGTCTACCATAGTAAAGTGATCATCCCCGATCGAATAGAAATTATTGTGGCGCCCCTAGTGGATAATTTAAAAAGATAGGATAACAAACTGGTCAACAAAGCGAAATGAGTCAAAAAAAGTAGTTGCAAGGTAATATATCAACATATTCAATGTGAAGTAAGTATCTATAAAATTCAGAAAGTCAGAATTTTGTGAATTTAAGGCAGTCCAGTTAACAACTGCCTTGACAATAGGTCTGACATTCGATGTCACCATTAACGAGTTTTTCATCTTTGAGGCAGAAAAAATATTTTGAAGTGTATAGCGTCAATTGAAAACAGCACTCTAGGTAATAGCAAATAATTACAAATATGTATATTTTTAAATTTTCGCTTTGATAATTTTCATCTCAAAATCTGCAATTCCTATTTAGGAGGAGCCTCCTAATTTGCGTTTTACACCCTCTGAAATCAAAGTTACGAATATATGTATATATATATATATATATATATATATATGTACTATATATATATATATATATATATATATATATATATATACGTATATATATCATAAATACGGTAGCTTACTAAAAATATGAAGGATACTACGCAAATATAAGTCAATGGATTTTGCAATCTGTTCAAATTTATGCTGCATTTTCCCTAAATCATAGAATTAGTTATTTTTAACACTTTACAACAAAGTTGAAAAGTGTTTATGATTTTGTTCATTCTGTCTGTCTGTCTGTCTGTTTGTCCGTTAGCACGATAACTGCCGTAAAAATGACTTAATCAAAATGACATTTTAGTATGTTGTTCAGACGGTCTGTAGGACCTATGGGAATATAAATGAATAATATCACCCAATTAGTTTTGGATTGAATCCTGTTTGAAAAAATGAAATACATTGAGCCCTATGGGACCTAATTTTTCGAACATTTTTTAAGCGGATTTAAAATTCACAAATTGCTTCGAAAATTTTAGGTAATATTCAAATTGTTCCATAAAAAATATAAAAAAAATTCTTCGAAATATATTCAGTAGTTTTTTAAATAAAAATTAAAATAATAATTACACCTCTTATATGAAACGATCACGTGACCATGGTATGAAAATATCACATGACCCACTTCAAAATGATATATGGCATCCATCTTGTTTCAAAATCGTGATTTTTTAAGTTCTTTTTAATTCATATTGAGTGTTGTATCCGTCCTAAAACTACTTTATTTTTGCTTAAATTCTATGCATCTACATACTGAAACAACGCAAATACAATATATTTGAGTTTAAATGCTCATCCAAATTTGATTATTTCTACAACGAAGCCTATTTTTCACCTATGTAAAATGTAAACAGTAAAATATGTAGAATGAGTTGTATTAGAATTGCTGTATTTCTTTAACACAGAATCATTTAGTTCATGGAGTCTCCTTAGCTGATATGAATGAAATATTCATTGATTTTATAAAGAGAAGGACGATTTTTTTCTATGAAGTTTTACGCATAGAGTTTAATTACTTGTAGCTCCATGGTCTTAATTTTTAAATAAAATAAATTATTATAGTATTGTGATGAATGACATGAATGGGAAATTATTTATGAATGAAATGCAGCTTTTATAGAGAGAGCCAGGCGTGTTATTTTTTCTATGACGTCATTTGAATGAATTTCAGTTGTTGTAGATGAAGTTTTCAAATATAATAAATTATTGTAGTATTGTGATAATTTTAAGAATATTACCGAGGAATGTATCGCATTTTAGAGATGTTTAAACCAGGCAATTTATATTTCAATGCCATCATTTAAATGGAGTTCATTTTTTTCGATAAAGGTTTAAGTTTTCAAATATAATAAATTTATGTAGTATTGTGATAAGTTTTAAAATATTACCGAGGATTGTATTGCATTTTAGACATGTTTAAATAAAATTGCATTGAAGTTGGAAAGTGTTTCGTAATCAATGCTTTAAGCATGATTGATCTTTCATGTTTAATTTTTAATTTTACTCTCGTCCAATGTTATTAGATGAATTTTGCTGCTCGTATTCTCCTAATTTGTTTATCGGTATATATATATATATGTCGTCCAAGTAGAAATAGTTTATAGATGTAATCTATCTATTTCTTCAGAAACATACATTTTCTGCATTTGCTTCTACAAAATATTTGGACCCGAGGTAGATTTGTGAAGAAGTCAACAAATCCGTGGTTTAGGCTTAGCCCTTGTCCACGTGTATAGCATTAATGCTTGGATTTCATATGTTTTTCTTTTATCGTTTCTATATCATTGCTTTTTGAAGATTTCTTTAACTTGATGATTCGAAAATTTTTCCCCCATTTGATTTATACTTTTATAGTTTGTAAGCTTGTGAGAAAGTTAGGTTTTTCGAGTTATAGCTTTTCACTTCCCTTTCATTGGACTTTCAAACTATTATTATTATTGAAATCATTTTATTTATTAGCTGCATTTGCACAATAAATTAATTGTATTTTGCACTGTCATTCCTATTTACTCATTCTTTTACATTTGCATTTGTGCAAAGTATCTTTAACTTTTTTAGTGTATATATATATATATATATATATGGGGGGGAGGTTTACGGTTTTTGCGAATAATTAAAAATCTATTATTTTATTTATAATTTTATATGTAACTTTTATTAAGATCTACATCTCTCATTTGAAACGAATCTCTACTTTATGTACACAGTATTCGCGTTGTAAATCCCGAGTCTGACACACACAAATCTTACTACAGAAAGACACACACAGATTTTGATACAGAAAATCACACATTATTAGGTGCATTTTTAGTAATGTAGATCAGTGATTCCTTTCATTTTTATTTTTGAAAGAACCCTTGAAATATTTCGTAAAATCTCGGGAGAATCCCTATCTGACTGACATATATTATCTAGTAATACATTACAAAAAAATCTGATGTGGGCAACACATGACTTTCCTTATATAA
This sequence comes from Amaurobius ferox, assembly GCA_951213105.1. Lineage (NCBI taxonomy): Eukaryota > Metazoa > Arthropoda > Arachnida > Araneae > Amaurobiidae > Amaurobius > Amaurobius ferox. Next base: position 42,268,725 of record OX578152.1, read on the forward strand.
TGTAATGAATTTACTATTTTTACAGTAAAAAAATAGGTTTTTCTTATAGTAGATAATAATATTCTTTCCAAGACATTGAATTTTCGACAATTAGTCGTCATTTTCATTGATTTAGCGTCATTTTTATCCATTTGGCGAGATTTTCGTTAATTTGGCAACATTTCAAAAAGTCGCCAAGATGGCGACATTCTGCCAAATTCGTCGAGAAAATCTCGCCAAGCGTTATGCACTAAGAAATAAGTTATTCTTACAGCAGATAAATGACTATTGGCGTTCAAATACAAAAGTATTACTCAGAGTATCTTTTTTCATGAATGGAACGAGCTAGATCCACGAGAATGATGTCACCCAATTTATCACATGGTATTACATATGAAAAGTGAACATGTTTATCAATAGGACATATTTTTTTTATATGACTTTTTGATATTTTTTTTGAAAAATGTACAATATCTCGAGAACGATTCATGTTAGCATTCTAAAATTTATGCCAATCGTTTTCTATAGAAAAATTACATAAGAAATGTCTATTTGCGTAACTTTATTAGTTGTTTTGATTTTTTGACGATTTTTTCAAAATTTCATTCGAAAATTTAGGGGGGTTCCGAACATTCGATTGCGTATAAAAACAATAGGCTTTCAGTGCTTACGGATTGTGATTTTTGTACCAAATTTGGTTCAAATCGGTCCATTCGTTCGTCAGTTATCGTCTCCACAGACCCACTGACACACACACACACAGACATCACTCCAAAAACGTTTGATTCGTGATCAGGGATGCTTGAAACGTGCTCTCCCGTCGAAAACTCGAATTCGAATTTTCGACCCCGTCACAATACTTTCCTTATACATTATGTATATAAGGAAAGTAATAGATGTGTAAAGCAGTAGGATAAATGAATAGTAATTAACACGTACTTCTGAATGAAATATTACAAGAGTATTTATTGCCTTTTTCAATTTAATAATGGTATTATGCACAGTTTTGTTTCTGCCTTACTAGTGACGAGCAAACATTATGTATATATTTTGTAACAATTTTCTGTTATTATAATTGTTCTTTATGAAGTTGTTAACAAAAAAAATAGTTACATTATTATTTTATGATACATTCACAATTGAAAATAACAAAAGCTTTAATATAATAACATTGATTCTAATTATCTTTTAATTTAATGTGAAACGTAGACTTGCTGTTTTTGAGCACATCTTAATTCGTGCTTAAACTTTTCCTTACGGCGGTACAACAGTTGTACCACTGAAATTCTCTTCTTATAGAACGGCGCTGGTTCAACTGCTGTACCAGTCTTTTTCAGCCCCATTTTTCTGGAAAAGGAGGAGAGCACCTATTGTACCCTGTTGAGAATGTCTGCAGCCCTTCCTTCAAGTTTCTCCTGACTGCAGGGGGAGAGAGTTACGAACAAAAGACAAAGTCATTGAAGGTGTTTATTTAGAGGAATAGAATGTTCCGCTATTTTGCCGTTCTGGAGTTGAAAAAATGGATTCTTAGAGCCGTGAAGTAAAGGTTAAATAATAACTATCATACGAATTCTATCATACTCAATAACTATCACACCATCTGAACATTTTAAATGCTTCACTGTTTTTATTAATGTCCCGTTAAAAACTTAATAATTTTATTTTTTTACTGAATTATGAAAAAGAAAAGGCAAATCGTACTTTTTGTGTTTTCACAAATTCTCGCGGAATTCCGGAGACGGATATGTGTAACCCCCGTGTTCGCTCGAATTCTTGTTAGGAATCTCTAATGTAAATGCATTAAGTGTGACTGATTTGATTTATTTTTCTGCAATTTCAGGTCGTCGCATTTTTGAGCGTGCTGGTTCTGTCATCTGCCAGCAAGTATGGCGGAGGAGGACATGGAGGCGGTGGCGGAGGAGGAGGGCACGGAGGCGACGGTGGAGGTGGACACGGAGGTGGCGACGGAGGAGGTTACGGAGGCGGAAGTGGACATGGAGAAGGAGGTGGAGGAGGACACGGTAGTGGAAGTGGACACGGTACTGGAAGCGGACACGGTAGTGGAAGTGGATACGGTAGTGGAAGTGGAAGTGGAAGTGGAAGTGGATATGGCAGTGGCAGTGGAAGTGGATATGGTGTAGGATCTGGTAGTGGAGGCGGAGGTGGCGGCGGAGGAGGAGGACATGGCGGTGGAGGAGGAGGACATGGCAGTGGAGGATATGGTGGAGGAGGAAAAGGAGGATACGGTGGTGGTGGTCACGGAGGATATGGCGGCGGAGGACATGGAGGTAGTGGAAGTGGATACGGTAGTGGAACTGGAAGTGGATATGGCAGTGGCAGTGGAAGTGGTTATGGTGTAGGATCTGGTAGTGGAGGCGGAGGAGGAGGACATGGCGGTGGAGGATATGGTGGAGGTGGAAAGGGAGGAAACGGTGGTGGTGGTCACGGAGGATATGGCGGCGGAGGACAGGGAGGTAGTGGAAGTGGATACGGTAGTGGAACTGGAAGTGGATATGGCAGTGGCAGTGGAAGTGGATATGGTGTAGGATCTGGTAGTGGAAGCGGAGGAGGAGGACATGGCGGTGGAGGATATGGTGGAGGAGGAAAGGGAGGAAACGGTGGTGATGGTCACGGAGGATATGGCGGCGGCGGACATGGAGGAAGTGGAAAAGGAGGAAACGGTGGTGGTAATGGAGGATATGGCGGTGGAGGAAATGGAGGAGGAGGAAAAGGAGGAAACGGTGGTGGTCATGGAGCCTACGGAGGTAGTGGACACGGAGGATATGGTGGACTTGGGAGTCACGGTGATGGTGGTGGCCACGGAGGATATGCATTTAGTCATAAAGGTTTTGGCTTTGGACACGGAGGATTCAGTGGTGGACATGGAGGATACGGTGGCGGTGGACATGTGGGAGGATATTGAAAAGATAGATGATTCTTCTTCTGGAAAAGAGAGCTATATACATTCAGGTAATTTAATTAATTATTCAGAATAATTGAATTTTAAAACATGAAATTAATGAATTCGAGAGATATATTTGATTATAGAATTATATCTATAGAAAATAAAACTACAAATAGAATGAATGAATGAAAATTATTATAGCATTTTATTTTATAGTACATAATATATGATTTTATTTAAATGAGTAGATTATTACGTAATATTAACAAGACAATGAAGAAAAGGTTTCTTTTTTTATCGAAAACCCACGAAAAATTCTTAATATATGAAATAAATGACTACATATGCTTAAATATATTGATTAAATGTTTGTTTTATGTGTAACTGTCAGATCTATCAGATGATGCTTGTGAATCAAAATATATAAAAATTTTAAACGCATTAAATGTTTTGTTTGAATGAAATTTTTTGAAAGTATAAGCGAAGGCAAATCTGAAGAATGACACATTCTGTTTTCGTTTGTGTTTACAAATGGATAAAAATTTTGGTAAATATACAACGAAATGAAGGCTCTAAGATAGTAGCAAATGTTATTCCCTATTCGTTTTTTTACTCAGTTGCAACAATCATTTGCCCTGTCGAAAATATATGAATTTAAAAAATATTTTTCCAAAATATTACTGTAATCTTATATCCCATGGCCGTAACTAATACTATAACAATATAAAAAATAAAACACCGTTTGTTTATTAAATTTAGTTCCCCTAACATGAAGCATTAAAATCTCTGTTCTCATTTTACAAAATTATCTTCACAAGCAGATCTTGAAGTGTGATGTTCCCGTACTATTACTTTCCCCACAATATATGGTAATATGGTACTGTATAGGGAAGGTATCGGAATCGTGTCGAAAATCAGAACTCGAGTTTTCGACGGACCGACACATTTCGAGCAATCTAGAACCCAAAAAACTATTTTTAGAGCGATATCAGTGTGCTTGTGTGTGTCTGTGTGTCTGTGTGAATGTGTGTGTGTCTGTCTGTGCAATGTATGTATACACTCTAACTCAAAAACTAATGGACCAAATTTCATAAAAATTTATACTTAAGTCACTTGTGGGTGACCCTGGTGCTGATTAGATTTTAGTATGATTCAGGATAAAAGAACTCGCCTCTATTTTTCACAAAATGATCCGCTAAAATCTCATATATCTAGCTATTTTTAGAGTGACGTCTGTGTGTGTGTGTCTGTGTGTGTGTCTGTGTGTTTGTCTGTGTGTGTAATGAACGCATCCACTCTGGCTCAAAAACTAATTGACCAAATTTCACAAAATTTCGTAGATAAGTCACATGTGGGAAACTCTGGTGCTAATTAGATTTTTGTACAATTCGAAATGAAAAGAACACACATTTTTAGGCAAAATGGCCAACAAAAATTGTCAAAATATAAAATAAAAGACTGCGTATACTCAAATGTATCGATTTAATGCTTGTTTTATACATAATTCTTGATGCCGAAAATAATCAGATTAACACCGCAAAGGTAGAACTAACTGTTTTCGAGGTATTTTAATTTTTCGAGCTTCTGCCACTTCGCTCTTGATAAAACATCCAGTTCCCAAATTAAAATGAAAATTGAATTAAAAGTGTAAATTCAGCGCTATTTGAAACAATTATCTGTGTTAATTTGTATTTTAAAATAAAGAAAGAAAAAACATATTTTAGTATGTAGGGAAAGTCATGGGCTGGTCACATCAGATTTTCTTTTACCCTGTTTCAACAATCAGTCAAAAACAATAGAAAATATTAGGTTCAAAAATATTTGGCGGAAGAAAGATTACTGAAAGTATCAATTGTCTTATAATCTTATAACTTAATGCCACAACAGATAGAAATAGAATGCAACTTGCCAAATTCCCTTTGAAAATCAACAGTCTTGCAACAAACAACCCCTGAATAATGTAAGTCATTTAATAATTCGCGTTTCACATTTATTCGACAAATCAAATATTTTGTTGTGCAGAACCCCCCTAAAGAAGAAAATGTTGGAAAACTTAAATTGCGCACTTCTTCCTTTCGAACTATCTACCCGTGCACTAAATTAAAGTCTATCTGATCAGGAAGCATGCTATTTTATCGTTTCCCTTTTCGAACGTTTTTCTGTGGAGCACACCCATAAATGAACATTTTTGAAAAACACAATTCATCTTGGGATTTTTATCAGATGATTGCACCATATACTAAATACAAAGCTTCTATCACATTTAAAAGGAAGCGTGCCTCATTTATTCGAAAACCTAACATATTGGTGTGCGGCACTCCCTGAAATAGCAAATATTGGAAATCTAAAAGTACACACTTCTTCCTTTCAAACTATCTACACGTCCACCAAATTTAAAGTCTCTATTCTATCCGAAGCATGCTTTTTCGATCACTTCACCTTCCGCACGTTTTTCTGTGTACCACCCCCTTAAATGAACATTTTAGAAAAACCGTATTCATCTTGGTTTTTTTATCAAATCATTACCCCATATACTAAATTTCAAGCCTCTATCACATTGTAAAGGCGTCGTTTTTCATTTGCTTGTCAAATCGAATATTTTAGTGAGCGCCTCTCCCCCCCCCCCTACAATAACAAATGTTGGGAAATCTCATCGCGAAGCATGTTTTTTCTATCATTTCACCTTTCGAATGTTTTTGTGTGGAGTACAATCCCCCCTTCCCCGTAAATATACATTTTTGAAAAACTCCAATTTTCTTAGGTTTTCTATCAGATCATTCGCCCATGTACTAAATATCAAACAACTACCACGCTTTAAAAGGCGCGTTTTTCCTTTATTCCGGAAATCGAAATATTTTGGTGTGCGGTACTCCCTAAAGCAGAAAATATTGGAAAACTGAAATTGTACACTCTATTAATTCCAAACTATTTAGTCGTACACGAAATGTGAAATCTGTATCTCATCCTGAAGCATATTCTTTTATCAATGCAGCTTTCGAACGTTTTTCTTTTGAGCACCCCCTTAAATGAACATTTTTGAAAAACTATATTAGTCTTTGGTGTTTTCATCAAATGATTAGCCCGTGCACCAAATTTTAAGCCTGTATCAAATGTTAAAAGAACCCGTTTCTCATAGTTCCGGCAAATCTAACATTTTGGTGTGCAGCACCCACTTAAATAGAAAATATTGGAAATATGAAATTTCACACTTTCTTCCTTTCGGATGATTTACCCATACACCAAATTTGAAGTCTCTGTCTCATCGGAATAGCATGTTTTTCTATCATTTCTCTATCCGAACGTGTGCGCAGCACCCTCCCTACAGAAAATTTTTGAAAAATTCAATTTTCCCAGGCTGTTTTATCGAACGATCGACTCTTGTACCAAATTGCAAGTGTACCAATTGTACCCGTGTACCAATTTCATGACGGACACTTTTCAATTAGTATATACTAGCCTAATACTCGTTGAAAATCAACCGTATCACAATAAGCAATCCCCGAAAAATTTAAATTTTTGAATAATTCGCGTTTCACATTTATTCTGCAAATCGAATACTTTGGTGTGCAGAACACATTAAAGAAGAAAATATTGGAAAACTTAAACTGCGCACATCTTCCATTCGAACCAGCTATTACTATTATACCAAATTAAAGTCTCTCTCATCCTGAAGAATGCTATTTTATCATTTCCCCTTTCGAACGTTTTTCTGTGGAGCACACTCATAAATGGACATTTAAGAAAAACACGGTTTCATCTTAGGTTTGAAAAAATCATACAGCTGAGTGAGACTAACTAACTAAGTCATGAATTACCCAGACTAAACATGCTAAAAGTAGAAACTTAAAACTTTGCATACACGTGGGAAGTCCATGAGAAAAATCTAAAACTTTGGAATTTTGTTTGTAAAATGAATAAATCTCGATTTTTTTGTTGCAAAAACATTCTCCCAGATATAACTGTAGAACTGCTAGACAACTCAAAATGCGTTTTTATACCATCCTACGAAGAAAAAATGTATCCTAAATTATTTTTAATTAACTCTTTCGGCGTACAGCCAAGCAGTCTTAAAATATTTTAATTTATATTTACAGCAGTCGATTTTTTAATCACATTTTATAATTTCTTTTTATACAGTTTTTGATTACCATTGTAACAACAGCCAGAAAGTTCCGCTTCAAAAACGTATTATTTCCTTTCAGATGTCAGCCATTTCCTTGCCAGAGCAGATGAATGAAGAATACGCTTGCTCATCTTGTTCCAAAATAAAGTGATAAATTATTTATTGTATCTGTTTGTGTGCTCTCATTTATTTCTGTGATACTCATTTCACCAGATGGTAATGCAGTAATTTAATATACCAATTTACCGATTGTGAATGCTCGTTTGAATCACTTAATAAACCATTCAAACGCAAGTCAAATACGTCTAACTCCTAAATATACAGACTGTTGCAACCGCCATTTTGACTCAATGGTCCAGTCACTTATCGTCTGCCTGTGCTATTTCAATGGCGCGCGCATGTTACATGACTGTTATTTAATACTTAATTCAGCTATAAAATAGGTGCTTTTTCTTTAAAAAAGTGTACCAATCATTCAAGAAAGAAGTCTAGAATTTTTTCATTTTCTCAAGATCTCAGGGAAAAGACAAGGAAGTAAGCTTCTTTTCGCCATATACAACCATCGCTTCAACTGGGAATCAAGATGGCGCTGATGCGCCAGCATGTATATTTAGGAGCCTACGCATGGAGATAAAAATAATCTGATGTGGGCAACACAAGATTTTCCTTATATAATGTAATGAATTTACTACTTTTACAGTAAAAAAAAAGTTTTTGTTATAGTAGATAATAATAATCTTTCCAAGATATTGAATTTCCAACAATTAGTCGTCATTTTCATTGATTTAGCGTCATTTTTATCCATTTGGCCAGATTTTCGTTAATTTGACAACATTTCAAAAAGTCGCCAAGTTGGCGACATTCCGTCAAATTCGTAGCCAAAATCGCGCCAAGCCTTATGGACGAAGAAATAAGTTATTCTTACAGCAGATAAATGATTATTGGCGTTCAAATACAAAAGTTTTACTCAAAGTATCTTTTTTGATGAATGGAACGAGCTAGATCCACGAAAATGATGTCACCCAATTCATCGCATGGTATTACATATGAAAAGTGAACATGTTTCGCAGTAGGAAATATTTTTCTTTATTTTATATGACTTTTTGATAATTTTTTTAAAAAATGTGCAATATCTCAGGAACGGTTCATGTAAGCGTTCTAAAATTTATGTCAATCGTTTTCTAATGAAAAATTAGATAATAAATGTCCATTTGCGTAACTTTATTAGTGGTTTTGATTTTTTGACGATTTTTTCAAAATTTCATTCGAAAATTTAGGGGGGGGGGGTCTGAACATTCGATTGCGTATAAAAGCAATAGGCTTTCAGTGTTTAGGGATTGTAACTTTTGTACCGCATTTGGTTCGAATCGGTCCATTCGTTCGCCAGTTATCGTCTCCATAGACTCACTGACACACACACACACATACTTTCTCTCACACACACACACATACTTTCTCTCTCACACACACACACACAGACATGACTTCAAAAATGTTTGATTCGTGATCAGGGATGCTTGAAACGTGCTCTCCCGTCGAAAACTCGGATTCGAATTTTCGACCCCGTCACAATACTTCCCTTATGCATTATGTATATAAGGAAAGTAATAAGGAGTTAAAACATCATATTAAGAAAACGCCAATATCGTTTGAGACAATAATTCAGGTGGCGCTGGTATAAGATAAATAGTCCTGCATTTATGTATTTCTATGGCGGGAAAGTCTTAAAATATTCATTAAAACTGTCAATTTTGTAACAGTAAATTATTAGAGCAATGCAAATTCGAAGTGAAACATTAAATAATTTTCTTCCGTATTCAATATTATTTTACCTTTCTATTCATTTTTATCTTCATACAGGTTGTCCCAGAAAGGACTCCCAAACTTTGAAGGCGAATATTTCGGAAACGGCTACAGATAAAAAGATGAAATAGAGGGTATGTGTGTAGGACAGACAGTAAAATTTTCTATATGGTGATTGTCAAAAAATAGTTCAAATTTCTGCCATTAGATGGCGCTACAAGCGGCATGTAAATTTCCTTTAAATAGTGGAAAAATAATTTAAACTTCCTTTAAATATCTTACAGTTCGTTTAGTCTTCGTTGTGTTCCGCTGTCGAAACGTGAAAGAATATTTTGCGCTTTTGTGCAGTGAACGAGACGGAGAGGAACATTGGAAGAGGAGCATTCGTTGGAGCAAAGGACTTTCTTTGTACTAGAATACCATTGGTTGAATTGCAGCCCGAAGTAGACAAGGCGTAGCTTTCAAAGTAAATATTAAAGATCGAAAAGTCAGGATCGGGAAAATTTCAATATTTGCTTACAAAAATTAAATAGACAGGAAACGTTGAAGATGCTTTGACTCGATATACCTATCAGCGCCATCTATTTTCAAAAATTTAACCTCTTTTTTTTTAAAACCACTCTATGTAAATTTTACTGGTTGCCCAATGAACATACACTTCATTTCATCCTTTTGACTGTAACCCTTTCAGTGATCGATATTTGTGTTCGATATACGAGATATTCGTATTTAAAGTTCGAAAGTCCTTTTTGGGACACCCTGTATATACTTTACGCTATCGTACAGCTATGAAAAAACTGGTTAATTCTACTCATAATTAGGGAACCCTTAATGTAAAAATAATCAAAAATACATATACTAAGTACTACGGCTTTCTGCTGTGCTAACTAACAATAGTAGCTACTTTACTAACACTAACGGCATCTAGATAGAATTATAAAAGCATTATGGCATTTTCAAGAGTTTAATCCATAGGAATTTTATCTCCATTTTTCTAACTCTATGCCCATGACCTTACGTCTAATATTAGAAGTGTGGGGGAAAGAGATAAAACTTCTATGGATAAAATGCTTGAAAACACCATAAAGTTCTGAGAATTATATCTAGGTGTCTCTAGTGTTAGTAAAGTTCCATCTGTTCTCATTTGATACGACAGAAAAACGTAGTGTTTAGTATATATATTTTTGAGTATTTCTAATTTAAAGTTCGCTAATTATGAGTATAGAAGTAATACGTATTCTTTCATAGTTGTAAAATAGTGTACAGAATATAGGGAGACAAAAATAAATTGAACGATAAAATAAACTTGAATACGTACGTATATTCTATATTGTTTGAGCTCTGATGTGCATTACACTGATTATTTTTAAAAGTAAAATTAACAGTTTAAATAAATGTTATTTACGCATTGCGAGTTTCTCGTGACTGGAGCATACACAAAGCAGTGTGAATTGTCTTACCATAGTGCCACCAGAATTATTGTCTCAAGCGATTTTGGTGTATTAAACATGAAATTTTAACGCCATGGGATTAGAAAAATCTGATGTGAGTAGCACATGATTGTCCTTATATAATGAAATCAATTTACTACTTTTACAGTCAAAAAATAATATATGAGTTCCACGGTATTGTGTTTTATCGTTGTATTGTACATTTGGTGATTTTCCAGATGATGACAAGAAAAACTATTTCAAAATACTCAATTAATTTATATTTCGAGCAATCCTAAATAAACAGTTATCAATAATGTCCTCACTAAGCGATATAGTACATATATTAATTTTTTTTATTATTTACTTTATTAATTAAGAGTCATTTTCATTCATTTAAAGTCATTTTTGGAATTTTGACAATAGTTTAGTCAAACTAGAGCTAAATATCGCCAAGTTGGCGATATATTGCTAAATTATTCTCAAGTTCGCCAAATGCATCACCCAGTATTACAGACAAACGAAGAGAAAAGCATTTCGTATATACTAGAAGGTATGCCCTTCATATGACTGAAATCAGAACATTACTACACATTTGGCGTCATTTTTATAAATTTGGCAAAATTTTTGTCACTTTGGCAACGTTTAGAATAGTCGCAAAGTTGGCAACGTCCCGCTGAATTTTTCACCAGCGTTACGGACGAACGGAGAAATATGTTATACTTATAACATACTCTTACGTTATTTCCAAGATATTAAACTTTCATCATTTTCATTGATTTAACGTCATTTTTATAAATTTAGTGACATTTTCGTTAATTTTACAACATTTGAAAAAATCGCCAAGTTGGTGATATTACACCAAAATCTTAATCTTATGGACGGAGAAATAAATCATTCTAACAGAAGGCAAGTCTATCTAACAGAATTATTACCCAAAGTATATTTCTCCATGAATGGAACGAACTCGATCCACGAGAATGATGTCATCAAATTTATCGCATAATATTACTTGTGAAAAGTGAGCATATTTCACAATAGTTAATATTTTTCTATTATAATTTTTTCATATTTTTTTTAAATGTGCAATGTCTCGAGAACGGTTCATGCTAGCATCCTAAAATTCATGTCAATCGTTTTCTATTGAAAAATTACATAAGAAATAACGATTTACCTAACTTTATAAAAGGTTTTGATTTTTTGAAGATTTTTTCAAAATTGCACTCGAAAATTTTAGGGTGGTTCTGAACATTCTATTGCGTATTATAAAAAAGGCTTCCAGTAATCACGGATTGTAATTTTTTTACCAAATTTCGTATGGTAAAAGATTTAATAAAAATCATCTGCCGCATAAACACATTGGATTTAAACCCGTTGCTAAGTAACATGACATCGTTTTCTTCAAATAAATTCTCGGAAAAATATTGTCTGCATAATGTAATGTTTATGGAAGGTTTGTGCGTTTTTAAATAATATCTATACAAGACTTGGTCATAGAAACTCGAAACATGAACTAAATTTTATCACCATTTCCGTCAATTTGGCAACGTTAACGAAAAGTTGCCAAGTTAGCGATATCCCGGAAAATTCGTAGATCTGAATTTTCAGATCTGACGAATAAAGCATCCTGATCCCTTTTGTGTATACTAAATGAAAACACTAAACTTTTATTAGAAGACACATAGCCGTTCTACTCTTATTCTGTTTCAACAATCGGCTAATAGAGTTTATTGTCTAAAGACAATATATAAATTTGAAAACTCTTTGCCAAAATAAATGAACATGAGGTACGCAGTCCACAATTAATATAATTAAAGAAAACTCAAACTGTTCATTTATAAGATATATTTTTATATCCATTTATTTATTATTCAAATCGAAAAAATAGTAATAAGAAATAGAAGCCACATCTGATTTAATTGCGTTGCTGGGCAACATGATGCAAAAAATAATCTTCTCCATGAAATGCTGGTGATTAAATAGCAATTTCGATTTCTTTGTACTTTTCATTGTTGAATAAGAGCCTGGGAAAAATCCACCATGGTGCTAGTGTTTCCATTCAAATTCATGTTTAAAACCAGCCATTTTCAAAAGTGACTGATTGGCGCAATATACTCCAACCATACTTTAGAGATAGAGTTTTAATTCACTATCACGTTTTAAATCAGCGATTTCCAAACTTTTTCGTTTGGAGGAACCTGGGAGTTAGAGAATAGAACTACTAGGAAAAAGTTTTGTTTTCTATTAATATCTCGATCACTCCTGGTCTTAAAAACTCGAAACATGGACTAAATTCTAAGTGAGGCTATTTCAAGGCTACCCATAAAATTTCATCAAATTCGGTTCAGCCGTTCTCCCGTGACGATGAAACAAACAGACAGACAGACAGATAATATTAATTACATAGATTACGTTTAAAGCAGGGCGTATAGTTGCTTTAATAAAGTAAAAAATCTGATGTGGGCAGCACATGACTTTCCCTGCAGACTCAAAATCATTTTTCTTTATTTCTTTAATAATTCATTAAATTGAGTTTAATTGCACAAATAACACTAAATTTGCATTTTTAATTCACTTTCAGTTTTTATTTGGTAATTGGACATTTTTCCAAAATCGGCATAACTAAATGCAAAAAATCTCAAATATCTCGAGAACGGTTAATCCTAGAGTAATAGAGTTTACTTATTATTTTCCTCATCAATAATTACGTATGAAACAAGCATTTAATTGATATATTTCTATATAAGTAGCTGTTTTTTAGATTGTGGCGATTTTTAAGGGCCATTTCGTAAAAAAAGGCAGGTTGTTCTTTTCCGAATAATACCAAAATCTAATCAGCACCATAGAATCCTACAAGTAACTTATCTACCATTTTTTTTTAAATTTAGACAATTGGTATTTTAGCTAGAGCGGATACATGAGATTCTTGCAGGCCATTTCGTAAAAAAAGGCAGGTTGTTCTTTTCAGAATAATACCAAAATCTAATCAGCACCAGAGTATCCTACAAGTAACTTATCTAAATTTGGTCAATTAGTATTTTAGCTAGAGTGAATAAATGAAATTTTTACGGGCCATTTCGCAAAAAAAAATGGCGGGTTATGTTTTTACGAATCATACCAAAAACTAATATGCACCAGAGTCGTACCCAAGTGAATGGTTAGTCCTAAAGTATAACGGAGTGTGTTATAATCTTTTCCTCGTCAAAAATAGCGTATAAAACAAGAATTTAATTGATACATTTGAGCATACGTAGTCTTCCTTGTTTTTTAGATTTTGGCGATTTTTGTAGGCCATTTCGTATAAAGTTGTTCCTTTCCGAATCGTACCAAAATCTTATCAGCACCAGAGTATCCCACAAGTAACTTATCTACCAAATTTTGTGAAATTTGGTCAATTAGTATTTTAGCTAGAGTGGATACATGAAATTATTGCGGGCCATTTCGCAAGAAAAGGCGGGTTTTGTTTTCACGAATCCTACCAAAAACTAATCAGCATCAGGGTCTCACCCAAGTGACTTACCTACCAAATTTTATAAAATTCGGTCAATTAGTTTTTTAGTTAGAGTGGATTCATACATTGCACAGACAGGCACACAGACACACACACAAACGTCACTCTAAAAATAGTATTTCCGCATTCTAGAGGTCTCTAAATGTGTAGATCCGTCAAAAACTCGAGTTGCGATTTTCGACATGATTCCAATACTTTCCCTATATATTACCATGTATTGCAGGGAAACTAAAAATCTGATGAGGGCAGCACATGACTTTCTTTTCAGACTTATATCCACGTTCTCTTTATTGAAATTAAATTTGATTAACTTTTCATTCAATTTTTGTTCTCATTTGGTAACTGAACCATATGAGAACAAAACTTTCAAAAGTGACGTAGAGAAAATACGGAAAAACTGAAACATCTCGAGAACGGCTAGTTCTACTGTAATGGGGTTGGTCGCATTCTTTTTTTCATTAAAAAATACGTATTAAACATGCATTTAGTGGATTTGAGCATACGTAGTTTTTTATTTTAGATTTTCTCGATTTCTGCGGGTCATTTTGCAAAAAACGGCAGGTTATTTTTTTCGAATCGTATCAAAATCTATTCAACACCAGGGTGACCCACAAGTGACTTATCTACCGAATTTTGTGAAATTCGGTCCATTAGTTTTTCAGTTAGAGTGGATACAACCTTTTGTGGAACATTTCACAAAAAAAGACGGGTTTTTTTATCCCGAATCGTAACCAAAACTAATCAGCACCAGATTCGCCCACAAATAACTTACCTACCAAAGTTTATGAAATTCGGTCCATTAGTTTTTTAGTTAGAGTGGATACAAAATCTGCACAGGCAGACAGACCGACATACAGACAGACACACACACAGATGTCACGCTAAAAATTGTTTTCTCGTATTTTAGAGGTCTCGAAACGTGTAGATCCGTCGAAAACTCGAGTTTCGATTTTCAGCATGATTACAATACTTTCCCTATATATTACCATGTATTGCAGGGAAAGTAAAAGTAGTTTCTGTAAATGCGAATTAAATAGTACGCATTGAAGAAAATTTAAAGAAATGTGTAAATCTTGAGATAGTTTTCTTTCACATTGAGCTGCATACACCAAGCATCGGGATTTTCTGTTAGTGTTGAATAAAATATTTGTAAATTTGCATTAAGATTGCCCAATAGAAATAAAAAGAATGCATTCTCAATTTAGCCTTTACATTTCATTCAAGTGCCTTTATATTTCATTCACTTTAATCAATTATTTCTTTAACGGAATTTCCACTTTAACACATTATGAATTTTCAATATTGCATTTGAGGCCTTTGTCACTTTTAAGCCAAGGCAAATTTACTATTGCTCCGGCAGTATTCTTTTGAAGGTTTTTATTGTTTTAACACGCGTTCTACCCTTCAAATGTCACAGAAATGATTGAATGTTAATACAAGACATAGAATTGTGCTTCCAGGACAATGATCAGGTACAATAGGAAACAATAGTACAAAAAAAAATATTTACAATCGTATAAATACACCATTGACAACGACAAACATTCAGTTTTAGAATTCTACTTCTTGTCTTGGCTTTACACCAGAAACTGCTATTTCTGCCATGAAGTTTGCCGTAAGTATAGCTTTATTTTATATGTCACTAGCAGCAACACTGGCTTTACACAGATGTTACAAACAGTAAAGAAATTAACTCTGCTTAAAATCTAAAATATATTTGGTCGCAAACCTGTTCCCAATAAAACTTAACAAATCAGGGATAAATCACTTGAAGCGTTTTGTAATTATAAGTGGTGCTTATAAACAGGCACATTTTCTTTGCTTCGCAGGCAAGTATAGGACACATAAAACTGGCTTCTACACTTTGATATGGGACAATAAAGCTTTCATCAATACATAGGACATAAGCCGTTGTCTTTCTCAACCTACCTCAGAGAGTTTTATCGAAATTTATTTCGTATTTCGAAAGATATTTGGTTTAGTAGCATATGTTCGATTTTCAACTTGTTGTTGTTGTTGTTGTTACTGATGACCTCCTGTTTCCGCGGAGCCTATTCGGGACCAGTGACGCAGGAAGCAGGAAAGAACGAAGAAAGACACAAGACGAGGGAATAAAATTTATTACAAGAACACATCACTGACGAAGGTCGGAGGGGGTGCAGCATCACTTTTAGACGTGGACCCAGAAGGCGGAAGACTGATTTTATCCTCGAAAAACATCCATGACTTATTCGGGATTCGAACCTTCGGGAGCCCACAAGACAGCAGCCGAAGACGCTATCCACTTCACCACCTGGGAGGCTCAACGTAATCATTTTTATGACTGACACGTTTTGCAAAGCTGAAGAATTCGACTTCTTTTACAAATTTGTTTTTTTTATCATTTATTTGTTTTATATTTGTTTTATAGAATATGATAGAGGCGACCATCTTGCATTCCCAGCCTTAAATCTGACTGTCTCTCGACTTATAGTAATACGCCCATCATTCCTTTAATCTCTCCTGTTTAGGCATTCCTCATGGATCACGAATATGTATTATTCAAATTTTATCAATGTTTAAACAGAAATAAGAGTTCCTAATGTATACTTATATTGCAGCTTATATTTAGAACTTGATATTCGTATAACTCAAAATGAAGCAAGTAATATTTCAATTTGCTTTAAAATAACATCTTTCATGGAATTCTGCTACTCAGGCTGTGCGGTTTGACCGGTGGCTTAATCAAATTTCATAGATAGGAAAGGTTTGAATATGCAACACGAAACAGACACGGTAGACTTACCAGCCCCACCGAACAGAAAAAGCCCCCGACTCCATAGTAAAACAAGCAGCTCCCAGAAGGCAGCAAGGGCCCAGACCAACGCCTATCCGAGCGAGGCCAGATGCCCAAAGTCCCAAAAGGAGCTCTGACAGAAGCGGGCGAAACCCCCACCAGCAGGCCATAGCACATCCCACAACGGAACCAATCAGACAATCCGACCACCGAAAGGGAGTTGCTATTAAAAAAACATTCTCAAATCAAAAATGTCCTTTTAATTCCGATGAAATTGTCATATTTATTGTAGAGGTAGTGCAACCAGTACTGTCCCACTTTTCCTTTGCAAATTTTATAGAATGTCTCTATGCTCGCATTTGATCTTTACCAAATTGGAAAGTTGAAAAAATATAGCATATTTTTAAGACGAGTTATCGTTTAACAAAGTACATTGACCAAAGAGAAATAATTTTATCCCCAAAATAAAAAAAAATGTTTTTGTGTCTTTTTGCAATTCAAACTGTAAACATCGAAAAATTACATAAAAATTAGTTACAAGAGCGTTTCAGAATTAATGTTTAAGAAGTTATCTTAGAACATTTATCTGATTAACTGTTTTTGCCTCACAGTTGATCAGTAGCGGGTCGGAAGATTTCGCAGGTGAGGCAAGATAATCGCTGATTTGCTTAAAGTTATCGGCTAAATGGGTTATTATTATTATTATGATTTGGCGAATTTTTTACACTCATCTTGTTATTTTTAGATAATATTTGACAACACTTGTGCCAGTAGCATGAAGAGTTTCGTTGATGTTCGTTGTCGAGGATGAGGTGGAATTTCGCCAATGAATCTGCTTCACTCATTCCGAAAGTCACAAGCCGCCCACACACACATTTTTATCTGAACACCTTCGCTGGTCATGTAAAACATTATTTTATACCATTCAGCCTAAATCACAACAGTTAATTTGTTTATATGGAAATTATCGGCACACAATGCACATATACAAGGGAGTTGTCGACAACGCAATTTTTATACAATCACGTTCAACAGCAAACTCAGTCTCTGAAACATTAAATTACAACATAACTACATTAAAAAACACCTAAATCAGTTTCAGAGGACCTATTGGCTGATAATGAACATCGGCAATAAACATCGACAATGGACATCGACAATGAACATCGACAATGAACATCGACGATGAACATCGGGGGAGGGGCGCTACACACGCAGTTTTTATCCGACCACGTTCAGCAACAAACTCTGACTATAAAACATCTATCTTCGCCCGCCACATATCCACATTGTGAAAAAAAATATGTTAAGTCTTAGAGAAGTTATCTTCGAACATACAGTAAAGGGGGGGGGGGGGGGTAGCATATGCAATCTTTATTTGATTACGCTCAATACCAAGATCAGTCTGTAGAACATTAATTCATAACCATGCATCCTAATGACACAAATATCAGTTAAGGTTTAGAGGAATTATAGTCGCACAAACACTGCAGACTGACAAACAGCAAATCATGTCTTATTTAAAAAAAAGTTTAGTTATTTCGCTGTCTTGCTTCAATTATTATAGACGCCATATAAATTTCAAATAAAATTCTAAAAATAAACTGCACTTATACCTAAAATAAAAATCTGATTTGGGCAGCACATGACTTTCACTGCAGACTTATATCCACGTTCTTTTTATTTTAATTAAATGTAAGAAACTTTTAATTTAATTTTCGTTCTCATTTGGTAACTGGGTTTATTTTCAAAGATAGCGTAGAGAAAATACGAAAAAACCAAAATATCTCTAAAACGGCTAGTCCTAGTGTAATGGGATTGGTCTTATTCTTTTTATAGTTAAAAATTACGTATAAAACAAGCATTTAATGGATATATTTGAGCATATGTAGTTTTTTATTTTAGATTTTGACGATTTTTGAGGGCCATTTTGCAAAAAAAGGCAGATTATTTTTTTTCGAATCATACCAAAATCTAAACATCACCAGGGTGAACCACTAGCGACTGATCTAACGAATTCTGTGAAATTCGGTCCATTAGTTTTTCGGCTAGAGTGGATAAAGGCTTTTGGGGGCCATTTCGCTAAAAAGGGCGGGTTCTTTTATCCCAAATTATACCCAAAACTAATCAGCACCAGATTCGCCCATAAGTGACTTACCTAACAAATTTTATTAAATTCGGTCAATTAGTTTTTTAGTTAGAATGGATACAAAATCTGTACAGACACACAGACACACACACAGACGTTACGCTAGAAATAGTTTTTTCGTATTCTAGAGGTCTCGAAAAGTGTAGCATCGTCGAAAACTCGAGTTACGATTTTCGACATGATTCCAATACTTTCCCTATACATTACCATGCATTGCAGGGAAAGTAAAGAAGTTGTCTGTTGAATTAAATCTCTTTAAGTTTTAATTCTAGTGTCAAAATTCTATAAAATATAACTATGTACTTGTACAAGTATGCTCTCTATAGATTTACAAATTGAATCATGCAAAATTGGAAAATTTGGGAAATTCCCATAGTTCTCTAAGGATCTAAATAGCAGATTTAGAGAGGAGTTTTAAAATCATATAGGCCCTTTTTTTATATATGATTACCTACCCCTATATTATAGGGGTAGATTGGGCAAAGGTGTGTGCAGGGGATTGGTTTCCCCCCTTATTGACGGAATATTTATATTAGTTTCACATGGGGTTTCCTTTGGACAGCACTGTAACTCATTCGCACATACCCCTGTTTTCCTAAAGCCTGGCTACATCTGTATTTGTTATAGCATTAAAATAAAACATCTAATTTAATATAATATAAACTTTTAATCGGTTCTTTATTTTTCGGCCTTTCATTGCACATCATGTTTTATTTTTTTATAACAGATTCTATTTGTCAAATATCCCATACCAAAAGTAGTAGAATACAAAAAATCTGATGTGGGCAGCACATGGCTTTCCCTGCAGACTTATATATTCATGTTCTCTTTATTTTAATTACATTTAATTCACTTTTAATACAATTTTTGTTCTCATTTGATAACTGGAGGATTTCTTTTCAAAGGTGGCGCAGAGATAATACGAAAAAACTAAAATATCCCGAAAATTGCTAGACCTAGTGTAATGGGGTTGGTCTTATTCTTTTCTTCGTTAAAATTTACGTATTACACACGCATTTAATGGATATATTTGAGCATACGTAGTTTTTATTTTAGATTTTGGTGATTTTTGAGGGCCATTTTGTAAAAAAGGCAGCTTATTTTTTTCCGATTCATACCAAAATCTAATCAGCACCATGGTGTTCTACAAGTGACTTATTTACCGAATTTTGTGGAATTCGGTCTATTAGTTTTTCAGCTAGAGTGGATACAAGCTTTTGAGGCCCATTTCGCAGAAAACCGCGGGTTCTTTTATCCCGAATCGTACCCAAAACTAATTAGCACCAGATTCGCCCACAAGTGACTTTCTCTCCAAATTTTATGAACTTCGGTCAATTACATTTTTAGTTAAAGTGGATACAAAATCTGCATAGACAGACAGACACACAGACACACACAGACGTCACGCTAAAAATAGTTTTTAGCGTGACGTCTGTATGTGACACACGTAATAGAAACGTGTCCATCCGTCGAAAACTCGAGTTGCGATTTTCGGCATGATTCCAATACTTTCCCTATAATTACCATATATTGCAGGGAAAGTAAAAATCTTATGTTGGATGCACTTGACTTTTCGTAGTCATTTCATAATCCATTACATTGAGTTAAAATGCCCCAAAAAACAAAAAATCTGATGTGGACAGCACATGACTTTCCCTGCAGACTTACATCCACGTTATCTTTATTTTAATTAAATTTAATTAACTTTTATTTCAATTTCCGTTCTCATTAGTTAACTGAAATTATTTTCAATTTTTGCAAACTTCTATGGTAGCTAACAATTTTAATCCTTCCACATAACCAGCATATAAT
This sequence comes from Amaurobius ferox, assembly GCA_951213105.1. Taxonomy (NCBI): domain Eukaryota; kingdom Metazoa; phylum Arthropoda; class Arachnida; order Araneae; family Amaurobiidae; genus Amaurobius; species Amaurobius ferox. The sequence continues at coordinate 42,289,213 of OX578152.1, forward strand.
TCATATGCAAATGTTCCCAAGTCACACAAAGATGCAAATGCAAAGTTAATAAATACAAAACCCGCCTATAAGTGGATTTTTCCAAATTCCGAAAATACTCATATTGCAGAAACCAGTATCCATAGACCGAATTCGCTATTAACGCGGCTCATGGGTATTGCGTATGAATTGGCAGTGTCTACGGAATAGATTTTTACTTTCCCTGCAATACATGGTAATGTATAGGGAAAGTATTGAAATCATACCGAAAAGCACAACTCGAGTTTTCGACGGATCTACACGTTTCGAAACCTCTAGAATACGAAAAAACCATTTTTAGCGTGACGTCAGTGTGTGTGTCTGTCTGTCTGTGTGTCTGCCTCTTTGTGTGTCTGCCTCTTTGCGTGTCTGTGTGTCTGTCTGTCTGTCTGTGTGTCTGTCTGTGCAGATTTTGTATCCACTCTAACTAAAAAACTAATGGACCGAATTTCACAAAATTTGGTAGGTAAGTCACTTGTGAGTGAGTCTGTGCTGATTAGTTTTGGGTACGATTTGGAATAAAAGAACCCGTCTTTTTTGCGAAATGGCCCGCAAAAGCTTGTATCCACTCTAAATGAAAAACTACTAGACCAAATTTCACAAAATTCGGTAGAAGAGTCACTTGTGGGTTACCCTGGTGCTGATTAGATTTTGGTACGATTCGGAAAAAATAATCTGCCTGTTTTTGCAAAATGGCCCGCAAAAATCGTCAAAATCCAAACTAAAGAACAATGTATATTCAAATATAACCATTAAATGCTCATTTAATACGTAATTTTAACGACAAAAATAATAAGACAAACCACATTACACTAGGACTAGCCGTTCTCGAGATATTTTAGTTTTCCGTATTTTCTCTACGCCATCTTTGAAAATAAGTCCGGCTACCGAATGAGAACGAAAATTGAATTAAAAGTGAAATAAATTTAATTAAAATATAGAGAACGTTAATATAAGTCTACATTGAAAGTCATGTGCTGCCCACATCAGATTTTTTACTTTCCTTTTAAAACATGGTAATGTATAGCGAAAGTATTGGAATCATGCCGAAAGTCGCAACTCGAGTTTTCAACGGATCTACACGTTTCGAGACCTCTAGAATACGAAAAAACCATTTTTAGCGTGACGCCTGTGTGTGTGTCTGTGTTTCCGTGTGTTTGTGTGTCTGTCTGTCTGTGCAGATTTTGTATCCACTCTAACTAATTAAGAAATTGACCGAATTTCATAAAATTTGGTAGGTAAGTCACTTGTGGGCGAATCTGGTGCTGATTAGTTTTGGATACGATTCGGAAAAAAAGAACTCGTCTTTTTCTTGCAAAATGGGCCCCAAAAGCTTGTATCCACTCTAGCTGAAAAAGTAATAGACCGAATTCCACAAAATTTTGTGGGTAAATCACTTGTAGGACACTCTGGTGCTGAATAGATTTTGGTATGATTCAGAATAAAATAACCTGCCCTTCTTTTGCAAAATGGCCCGCAAAAATCGCCAAAATCTAAAATAAAAAACCACGTATGCTCAAATATATCCATGAAATGCTTGTTTAATACGTAATTTTTAAAGAAGAACAGAATAAGACCAACCTCATTACACTAGGACTAGCCGTCTCGAGATATTTTAGTTTTTTCGTATTTTCTCTACGCCACCTTTGAAAATACGTCCACTTAATAAATGAGAAAGAAAAGTGAATTAAAAGTGAATTAAATTTAATTAAAATAAAGAGAACGTGGATATAAGTCCCGCAGGGAAAGTCATGTGCTGCCCACATCAGAATTTTTATCTTGTTAAGTAGAAGATTTATGCAAGCTTTGAAGTTTGATGGATATGTGCACTTGACTATATCTAGAGTGGTAGTTTTAGTTGAATTCATTCCGTTAGAGGGAGAAAGTGAGCTCAAGAAAGAATGTATGACTGCAGGAATGAAGAACTGATGCTTATTTCTTTCTCATCATCCGCGGTTATCATTGAGGGCAAAATATATTACATACGTAAGATCCGTAACGACGAGTAGTACCAGTTGCATACTTATTGGAGTTCGTAAATTTTTAATAGTCAGTACTGCAATCGTAGCAAGAAAATTTTGCTAACCTCTGTGGTGACAAAACCTTTTATTAAGCTCAATTTGATGTGATTTGATGATTTGAGTAAAAAATTATCACTAATGGGATAAAAAAAACTGTGATGCAGGTTTCATGCCATCACTGCGATCGCGGCTATTTGGTGATGATGAGCTCTGACAGAAGTAGAACCGGTCCATTAATGCTGGTTACTGAAGTAGGAACATGAAACCGAAAAAAAAAACACAATGGTGTATATTTTATACTAATGTGAGCATGCTCTACAACTGTGGGTCACATAATAATAAAAGTTAAAATTTTAATTCTTAAATTCACTAAAGAGTTATTTTTTATTTTAATTAAATTCATCAACTTTCCATGGCCGTTATTCTCATATAGTGGAATTATCATTAAATCGTACATTGCTATGTTGTGCCGCTATAAACCCACCAATTATTTTACTTTTCGTGCGAATCCTGTAAAGGAATAAGGAATTATTAAAATGCTAAATTGATCACACCATTTAAACTTAAACAATACCATTTATTAACAACATCAATTTTCATTAATTTTTTTAGCAGAGGGGACATATGCGACCAGAATTATTAAAATTACTATCGTGTCTGGGACCTGTGATAATCTCTGAGCACATACCTTCCAATTAGTCTTGGGCTTTATCATATCTCAAAGGCTTGCATTAGTCTTAGTACTGCCCAACTCTTTGGTGTGTGGCTCCTCCTCGTACTCTGAATGCACTCGCACATTGATCTATTTCCATTATTTTAGAACCTCTACGGGACACTCTACAAATCTGTTAGGTTTTTCATTCTTCTCTACTCGTGCTCTTAAGTCAAAATCGTGATAGTTTTTCTGGCATGCTTCTAAGTCAAAATTCCATCATCGTCTCTTTCTCGTTCTCGGGTCACAAGCTGTGGTTCCCTCGGTGTGGGTGGGTGGGTGGGGGGGGTAACTCCGCTTTTACTTCTTTTTGGTGCTTATTGGTTCTTCTTTACCCAATGGCATCATTCCACATTTAACAAGGCCCATCTCAGCCCCGCTGGTATGGCACCCCTAAATTTATAGTCTTTTGACATTTAGGTTCAGGTCGCAATAAACTTTGGTGCCAGCCAGACTACAAGATTTATTGGCCGTTCTGGCCACCATAAATTCCCCACATAAAAGTGTCTTATCAAATGTAAGAACAATTTCTGGTCTCACAACAACTATATAAATTAATTTTATGTACGATTAATTTAGAATCTATTTTACTTTCAGATTGGTCTTCTCGTCCTAATTACCATAACGATGAAAGAAGTTCGCAGTTTCGACGCAGAATTCTACAGCTTTCTGGGCAAATTTCTTGGCGATTTTGCGAAACATTCAAAACATCTTGCAACAGGCTACATACAATCAATTGAAGCTCCACCTCAGAACGGTTTCGGTTCTCACTTAAATTCGCAACTTACAGGGGAACTTACGCCGCAACCTACATCACAGTCTACACCACAGCCAACACCACAGCCTACACCACAACCTACACCGCAACCTACGCCACAACCTACGCCACAACCTATGACGACAACCATTACAACAGTGGAACCTACTCCGCAACCTAAGCCACAACCTATGACGACAACCATTACAGCAGTGGAACCTACACCGCAACCTACGCCACAACCTATGCCGACAACCATTACAACAGTGGAACCTACACAGAACTCGACAGAACCTGCAGCGTAGCTCCTGAATTTTTTTACAGAAGAATGCAAGAAAGTGATTGTAAAAATATCTTAATAAAATTTTGTTTAACTCCAGTTTTAAATCTATTGATCTGAATTTTTAAATACAGTGAATCCCTGTCATAAAGCAGGTTTTCGGCTACAACAAACCACTCGCCTTGTAAGAGTAGCTGAGTTATAAACGAGGAAAGCCATTTTAATGCTCAACTTTCAGTGCTAAACTATAGTTGTCTATTATATTATGTTCTAAATGTATGTTGTCATAAGGTAAAATTGTCCTTATCAAAATTGACCAGTATAGGACTTACCTATGATGCCGCCACTAAGGGTGGAGCATGTAAGCTCCCGGTTCTCAAGCTCGGACTACGAACACACAAAACATAAAGAAGTACACATGCTTAATTGCTCAATTATTTTTAATATTTTGCTTAATATATATCCACTATAATCTGGAGTAATTATATTATGATTAAATCAATTATTTACAGACACATAATACTAACAATATTACATTAATATATATTTACACACATAAAAAACATTGGCTTAAATTTCTTAAATAACAGTTTCCTTTAAACAATCTATAAAGATAATTCTTATAGTTCAATATTTTCGAACTTGTTCATACGATCTACTCATACGAACTGGTACTTAATTATCTTACTACTCGTTAAAGGTGTGCCTTCCGTGCTAATAGTGACAATTGAAATCGGTTACCTCTACTCTTTGTTACGTGCATATTCGTGCCATCTCACTGATGTGGGAAAATCGTTGCACTTCGCGTACTTGCGCAGGCTACCATTCATTCGCTCACAATCTACAGACATTTTTTCACAAAAACCAAAAACATGATGCTGACTCGTTCGAAGTTTTAAGACGACTACCAAAAACTTCAGGTGCGTCTAGGACGCTGTCGAAATCGCATCTGTTGGAAAGTTCTAGAACATTCTCTCAAACCTTTTTTCTTTTCACATTGTAGTGTCGTTGTTGATTCGTTGACGTGAAGAAGGGGATGCGCTGCTTATTTATGTTAGTATTGCCATTGGCTCCCTCTGCAGCATTTAAATAGCTCATTAACTAGGTTGGCATCCGTAATTTGAATTACGAAATGTCGTGCATGCCGTACGACATTTATCCCCCTCTGCATGAGATTAAATCTAGAATACGGTACAAAGCATATGCACTGAGAAAAATTGTCACAGGAAGTCACTAGTATCGTGTCCCACTGATACATCTATAAGAACTTGATGCACTGTTGTACTGAAGCACTAGAAACATATTGAGGTACCCTTGTCTGATACACTGCAAAGATATCTGTCACTAAAATGTTTATCACCGTACAGAAACACAATATTGTCACATTGGAAGTATCTTACCAGCACGGAAGACACATAATTGTCACCTGGAATTATCATGAGCACGGAAGACACCTTATTGTCACATTGAATTATCATGAGCACGGAAGACACCTTATTGTCACATGTAATTATCATGAGCACGGAAGACACCTTATTGTCACATTGAATTATCATGAGCACGGAAGACACCTTATTGTCATATGGAATTATCATGAGCATGGAAGAATGAGTCACCATCCTGTGACTTAACTTTCAAAGTTCCGTTACTTCAATATTTATATTTTCATTATGTTGCTTCGTACAGTCTATTGTACACTTCAAATGAAGACTATATCATAATTGTTATTTGCATTTCTATTTATATACAATTTCACAACATTACATTAAACTATACACAATTCATTACCTTGATTTCTCATTTTCACAGACGTAAATAATTTTTCGACAATTTTTTAGCTGTATATATTTCTTATTTGTAATACACATACATGTTATATAACTGTTTAAGCGTGTATCAATCATGGGTATTTTGCACATCATAATTATATCATATTACGTCTCGGCATTTAAAATATCAAATCTATATACTCATTTCGCTACTCCAAAATACTGCATCTCCACAATAACAAGTATGCCTTTAAATTTCCTCTTCGGCTGCCCCTTAGTGTGAAACAACTGCGCTGGCGGAAGGGGAGAAAAAGAAAAAAAGAAAAGATTTCACTTGACCCGTAGCTTTCCTCTCTTTTCCTACGCGTTTCCACGGCAACTGCGAACAATCGGTCATGCATGACGATTTTCTGCGCCCCGACCCCCCGAAGCACGGAACGTTACATAAGATTGCAACTTTCAATCTCCTGTTCTGCCCAAATAATCGTTATCGTTTGCGATTTTGGCGGTATATTCTTCACAAGCGCGGGCTTTTCAGACTGTCCGATCTTGACGGCTTACGCTCACATTGAAGTGAGAGGTTTTACGTGTATCCTTTTAAGGAATTTACTTACAGTTATATTTTATGTGTATCATATTATATATTTATTTTACATATGTTGTTATTAATTCTATTTAATTTGATATATATATATCTTTTTTTTTATTATTATTATCTTCTAATCTTAACACAGATCTGACTGTTGACTTATTATTTTGATTTCATGTACCTCTAATTTATTGGATTTATTTATCCCCTGTTGCAACAACGCGTGATATATTATTTTATGTGTAGTATTATGAATATACCATGATTTTGTTCTGTTATTGATATAACTGACTTTATGTTCCCGTTTCAGCATAACTTTACATATTTATTTATTTAAATATAATTCTTTCATATTTAATTTTATCTGTTATTTCTTTTTATTTACAGTGAAGTTTAATTAATGAATTAATTTTTTACTAATACTAGATAATTCATTTATCATTTACATACAATTTCTGCATTTTCCTAAATGTATTTTATTTTTATATACCGGCCGGTATTTTTAAATAACTATAATTGCCTGCAATTATAATTTTAAATTTTGATACATTGATTGTATGCTTACAATAGACTTTTTTGTATTATTCTCGTACTATGTAGGGGAGATTTTCTCCGATGTTTATTTTTAGCCTGGCTTTTTATTTTGAAGGTGACTAGCTTTCGCCGTACAATGGCCATATATGGAGCTGTTACGCTGACTGTGAAGGCTGAGAAATTAATCCATTTATGTAATTAACTTTTATTTTGTTTTCCAGATTGCGTGTTTTTGTAAAAGGTCTGTATACACTCTTTATGCAATATATATTTATTAATTTACTAATTATTATTTACATCAGCTGTGAGTGTTTATTTTGACTTCACACTTTTATTTATTTATTTATTTATTTATGATTTTGCTTGTAATCTATCAGCTTTTTATGAACTATTAATTAATAATTTTATGATTTTGAATATCCTGTACTTGCATTTACCATGTTCCATGACTTTATTTTGCATTTTATTAATTATGTTATACTATTTTTTCAAGACCCGTACAAGAAAAGGAGAAAAAAAAATCATGAGGAATTCCATTCCATGCCTGCCATTATAGAAAGACTTGCTAAAATTCTGATGTCCCTTATTGACTGTTACCACCTTTCGTCTTCAAGCAAGACCAATTGCAAGTAAGTGAAATTTAATTATCTCTCTCCTTCTTTCTTCTAACACCTTAGTTTATTTTATTTTAGAACATTGAGGGGTATTGTATGTATTATTTATCACTTCTACATATTTTTTTTGATATTTATTGCTCTATATATAAGTTATGTATCTATACATAAATGTTTATTTATTACCTATATTTTTGTTTTATCCTCATATTTACAAAATCCTCATATTTATTTTACAAAATAACTGCCGTACGAGTTCGTATGTGTGAATCTCAATTCTCTTATCCCCACTTACATAGTATTTGACAATGTCCATTTTTATAACTTAGACTAATTTTTATTTTGTTTGGAAGGGAAAAAACATTTATTTACTATTTTCTTTCACTTCAAAATTTTCCGAGTCTCCGTTTTTTTTTTGTTCTCAAACATTTTAATTTTCTGACATCATCATTGTATTACATATTATTTATACTTCAGATATCTTTTATTTATTTTTTTTTTTTTTTACGTCCACTGAATTATTTACTTTACTTATATTTTCTAAGATTAAATTTATTTATTTTACTTATATTTTCATATAAATTATTTATCTTTTATCATTGTCCGTTCATTTATTTAATATCTACTTGCATAAAAGGGACGGGAATCTAGAACTTTTTAATTTTGCTGTACTGCTACTTGATGAAACGCTGATAATTTTAATAAAATGGGCTGGCGCTAATACTTTTACGTTGTACACGTTGATACTTATTGACAATATTACTGCTAACCAGTCAACCCGCTGATAAACTTTCCTACTGTTCTTTTTTTGTTGCTGTTGTTGCAAAAAATCCATGATTTAAAATTCCTATCCGCTGGACTTGCCTTCCTCCAGACAATTTTTTTTTTAAGTTTTATTTGATTTTGCGATTTTGTTGACTACCGTGCATTTTGGATAACTATCATGCCTATCCTCACACTAAGTCTTCACTACTACACAGTTTTCCTCAACACTACAGTTTTCACAATATACCATACATAATATACAATACACAATACATACTAAAATAACCATATACTTTTGCTGCCCTATGTTTTGCACATATTGTGGCACTATGCTATTTGTAACACACTTGTTGTCTATTTACTTATTTATCACTTAATTTTGAAAGTTGCTCTATCTACATAAATTTTTTATTATTATAATTATATTCATTTTCTTTACATTAACCAAAAATATCTATTTGTAGACTACCTTCCAACTTAATTTTTACATTTACTGTAGACTACCAAAATTATTTCAAAATGCTTTCCAATTTAATTTCAAAATATTGTAGGAAACTAATATATTTTATAATACCATCTAATTTAATTTAAAATCCATTATAGACTGCTACACATCTTGTAGAGTGCTTTCCAATTAATTTTAATTTTATTGTAGAATCGTAAAAAACAATTATTGCAGAACAACTTCTAAACTATTCAATAACTATTGTAGAATACTAAAAAATTATTTTGCAGAATATCATTTGAATTAATTTTAACATTATTGTATAATATTACACATACTGTAAAACTTTTCCAAATTTTATTTTTGAATTCACTGGCTCTACACCTTGTGCTGCATTTATTTGCATACACTTACTATTTATTTCTGCTCTATAATATTTTAATTTTTCCACTTAATTTAGCAGACAATTTTAAATTTTTTTTTTTACTTTTTATATTATTTTGCTTTCGAATGCTATTTTTTTGCGTGTCCTCAGATTATAACGTCTCGGACTCTGATAATTATGATTATTGGCGTTATATTCTTTGTTTACATACGATTGACTTCTGTCAACAGTTCGCCGTGTTTGTTTATTTTGTAAATACTTTTTACGCGGTTCTGCTTTATATAATTTATTTGCATGAACCACTATCCATTTTTTATTTGGATCGTACATAGGTGTGATAGCGTAATTATTGTTACGGATCACCTTTACGATGCGAAATGGTCCTTGAAATTTTTTTTGTAATGCTGTGGTGGGTCTTAGATTTTTTAAGTACACAATTTGTCCTTTTAATAATTTCTGCTGTCTAACTCTTTTAAAAATTCTTTCTTGGCGACTTTGGGCTTGAATTTGTTTTCGTTTTGTATATCTATTAATTTTTTCCGCTAAAGTAAGTGCTTCACTGACGTCATTATCATATTCAGTTTTAGTTAAATTCGGACTGTCATCAGGGTCCGCTATTTCCAGATTATTTTCTCCGGGTAATTTCAAATCTCTGGTGAGAAGCAAAATAGCGGGACTGTGGTCTATATTTGCGCTGGGTGTCGCATTATGAAATAATTTGACATATGGCAATACTTTGTGCCAATTAAATGTTTGGTCAGCCATTGCTGCCAAAGAATTTTTTATTCCCAAGTGGCTTCTTTCTAAAATTGCATTTGAGCTGGGTTTGTAAATTGAAGTATATTTCAATTTTATACCATGTTGCTCTGCGAATTTTTTAAATTCCTCGCTTTTCAGTTGCCGAGCATTATCAGTCAGCAGCCACATAGGAACGCCATTTTGTGAGATCCAATTCGTTAGGACCTGTAATACACTCGCAGTTGTAATATTTCTCACGGGTACTGCCTCCAGGAATCTCGAGTAATGGTCTATCATCGTTATGATGTACTCGTGCTGTCCGTTACTTCTCGGTAGCTTCCCTACAATGTCTAATGCCACCGTGTGATTTTGTTGACATGGACGTGGCACATGTTGTAATGGCATAGGTCTTATAGCCTTATTTTTGTAACATAAACATGCATCACATGATGCGCAAAAATTCTTTACATCACTGTATGCTCCTTTCCAGTAATACTTTCTATTCAGAATTTGATAGGTTTTTTCAACTCCAAAATGTGGTGTATGAGCTAACTCAATAACTGCGAATTTTAGACTGTGAGGTATTAGAATTCTGTCCTTTTGCATAGGATTTCTGATATTTCTAGCAGTCTTTATCATAATTAAACCCGTATTTACATCTTTATAGTATTTATTTACATATTTTGGCTGTTTACATTTTGCATTTAGTCCGTTAATAATTTTCTTTATCTCTCTATCTTTTGCTTGCTCTTCTAAAATTTTGGCTATTGTTATAGCGCTGTCATTAGCAATAATGTTATTTACTAATTTAATCTTAGTTTGTTCAGAAAAAATTTGGCGTGACATAAAATCACTGGGATTATCTTGTCCTTTAATGTATTTGATGTCAAATGAATATTGTTGTAAATTTAATAACCATCTTGCGATTAAATCAGAATTTTGATTTTCCAAATTAATAAAGTGCGTTAACGCTTTAGAATCAGTAAATACCGTAAAATGCGTACCATATAAAAAATCTTTGAAATGTATTATAGCATCATGAATTGCTAACAATTCTAGCTTCATGCTCGGATATTTCTTTTCACTGTCTGAAAGTTTCCTGCTATAATACTCGATAGGATGAAAATTTCCGTTCACTGATTGAAGTAAAATTCCTGACGCGGCTACTTTTGAACAATCAGTCGACAAGAAGAACGGCTTTGACATATCAGCTGCCTTGACTACCGGTTTCGATAAAATCGCGTTTTGCAATGTTACAAACGCTTCTTCGCATTTCTCCGTCCATATAAATTTTTTATCTTTCTTTGTTAATTCAATTAATGGATTGCATAGTTCAGAAAATTTTGGTATGATCTGCCTAAAATAATTACATAAACCTAAAAATGATTTTACTTTTTTTACTGTTGTTGGCACAGGGAATTTCGTTATTTTCTGTACATTATCATCTGAAGGTGTTATGCCTTCCTTACTTATTTTAAATCCTAGAAATTTAATGTTCTCTTTACACATTTGTAATTTTGAAGGGTCAATGGTTAAACCAAATTTAGCTAATCTCGAAAATACCGTTTTTAATTTCTCCAACATTTTCTCGAATGAATTTGCGGCAATTACAATGTCATCTAAATAAAATTCAATTTTCTGATCTTTTAAATCTCCTAAGCATTTCATCATTAGTAATGAGAAATAGGCTGATGAGTTTTTTGCGCCAAAAGGCATTCTATTAGGGCTATAGGCGGCTTCCTTCGTTACGAATGTGAGTATCGACCCATATTCAGGTTTGATTTTTATCTGAAAAAACGCGGCTTTTAAATCAATTGCAGTATATAATTTGTGGCCTGCGATGTTGTGCAGAATGTCGCTAATTTTACCAATATTTACGGGCAGTAATTCAGTAATTTGATTAAGTAGCCTGTAATCTACGGCTAAACGATATTTTTGTTCTTTATTGGTATTATTACTATTAATACTGGCTTTCTTCTTTATCAATAAGCATGGGAACGCATAATTACTTGTAGATTTTTGTATAATTCCAGCTTCACACAATTGTTTTATCTCACTTTCGAGTACAGGTTTTAACATTTTTGGCAAGGGATAAGGTTTACATTGAATTGGGTATTGGTGTAGTAAATTAAATTCCGGTACTATTTCTTCCGTCATTCCCAGCGTTTTGTATGATTTCGAAAATACATCGTAATTTTGTAACAGTAATTTTAGCAATATATGTTTTTCATTTTCTTGTAAGTGATCTAGTTTAAAGTCTTGCGGTGTTAATTCCGCTTTTCGTAACGCTGAAATGTCCATTTTTTGTGGATCATTTAAGCTTTCGATATTGTTAATCTGTAAAATTTTATCAGTATCATGTTTCTCTTCATAAATTTCAAACTGCGGTGTTACAGTACCAAATATCATATTTTTATTTAGATGAATCTCTTCTTCTGTTTTGTTTGTTAAAAGAGTAGAAATAAATTTTCTATTATTTACATAATGTAAAGAATGCTCAGCGTGTAAATCTTTTAATGAATTTGTAATATTTAACAATACCTCCTTATCCTCAAAATGGTTTTCATTTAATTTTAATTTTATTGATTTTGTTTCTTTAGGTAGTAATTTAATTTTATGCGCTAAGCTTGCATTTAAGCATTGAATATGTTCAACTCTTGTATAATTATTTTCTGGTTCCTGTGCTTTTTTCTGATTTTTGTCTTGAAATGGTATAGATATGGATTCTTTGACAAACTTTAATATTAATTTATTTGTGTCAATTATGGCATGATGATTTTTGAGAAAATCAAATCCTAAGATTAATTCATAGGGTGTGTTGTTTAATTGTTTAGTTATGAAAAAAGAATTTTTGCATCTTTTGTTTTCAATTTTAAAGCTAAAGCTGATGCATTTTGAAAATTGAATGTTTTCTTTTGTCATAGTCTGTATTTTTACTTGTCTAGATAAATAGTTAATTTTAATTTTATTTTTGATTTTTTGAAAAATGTTATCTGATAATAAAGTGACACTTGCGCCACTATCTATGAGAGCCACTGTTTTTATATTTTCTAAATTAATGTTAATCATTGGCAATGCGTCACTCTGTCCATATGTTGAATTCAGTAGATGTTCATTTAAATTTTGTGCATCCTTATTAATTTTGCTTGCAATTTTATGGGATCTCGAATCCTTATTTGATGCCTTATAACTTTCTGTTTGTCTTTTATTTCGAGGTCCCTTTCTTAGTTTAAATATTCATTATTCTGATATTGCCTATGATTGCTTTCATAATGTGGTCCATTATTCTGATATGATCTTCTGTTATTACTTTGAAATTGTCTGTTATTTACTGCACGCCGCCGTATTCCCCGGTTATTTATGAAATTACCTCTTCTGAAATTCGCCCTACTATAGTGTGCATAACTATTTTGAATAGTGGGTCTTTGTTGAAAATTGGTAGTTTCTTGATTGCTGTTTTCATTTGTGAATGCCCTTTTTAAATTATTTTGTACTTTTTGCAGCGTAAAACATTCTGACATCCAGTGATTGTTGCGACCACACGCTATACAGAATTTCTGTGGCGGCTTTTCTGCATTATTTTCAGTTTTTACATGATTTATTTCTACATTCTCAATTATTTTATTATCTATTTCAATACTATTTATACAATCACTATCTTCCTCCAATGCGGATTCTATCACCTCAGCTATTTTCACTGCTTCGTCAAAGGTTTTCGGGTCATTTTTTTTTATTTCTGTTCTTAAATCTTCTCTGACTATTTGCAAAAATTTAGTAAGTTTAATTTTCTCTGTAATTTTTTTTACATTTGCGTCCATTGTTTCATCTATTTCTAGAAAAATTATCGCCTGGTTTTCGATTTCTTGTGCAAGCTCCTTAATTGTCATATTTGGTAAATGTTTCAGATTGTTAAAATTGTTGTGTTTTTGCACTAATGTTTGTTTCCTTTCAAATTTGTTTTTTAATAACTCCATGAATTTTTCATATGATTTTTCCTTTTGCAGAGCAATATTTTCTGCTAGAAATTGCTGAGCCTTTCCCTTTAATCTTGATTTGACAATTATAATTTTCTCTTGTTCGGACCATGATGTTAACTCCGCTATTTCCTTAAATTGTATGATAAAGAACTTGACATTATTTTCTTTTTGTCCATCAAATGATGGTAACATCTGCATAATTGGCAACGATGTATTTTGCTGCGCTTGATTTGCGGTCATCTGTATCTGGATCGCGTTATTTGCCGAACTATCTGTTATACTGCTATTTACATTAATCGGCGGATCTTGCCTCGCTCTTTTATTTGTTTGCCTAGTTTTATTCGGCGCCATGATTTAATACACTGTTATACAATTCTGACTCTATATTAAATATCTACACTAATACACACATATATACACAATAATATAATACATATTAAAATTATCATTTTCATGCATATTCTTATCATTCTACTGAGTTATATCTCATTCTTAAATTCATTGTTAAATTCAATATTACATTCCGCTTATTATTAAATTCAGTTTTATATTCAAACTCATTATTAAATTTAATTTTGCCTTTTACTTATATATTTTACTTTCTCTTATGAAAATTAATTCTCTCCGAGCTTGACCACATACGGCACCAATTCGCGCGGCGACATCATGTCATAAGGTAAAATTGTCCTTATCAAAATTTACCAGTATAGGACTTACCTATGATGCCGCCACTAAGGGTGGAGCATGTAAGCTCCCGGTTCTCAAGCTCGGACTACGAACACACAAAACATAAAGAAGTACACATGCTTAATTGCTCAATTATTTTTAATATTTTGCTTAATATATATCCACTATAATCTGGAGTAATTATATTATGATTAAATCAATTATTTACAGACACATAATACTAACAATATTACATTAATATATATTTACACACATAAAAAACATTGGCTTAAATTTCTTAAATAACAGTTTCCTTTAAACAATCTATAAAGATAATTCTTATAGTTCAATATTTTCGAACTTGTTCATACGATCTACTCATACGAACTGGTACTTAATTATCTTACTACTCGTTAAAGGTGTGCCTTCCGTGCTAATAGTGACAATTGAAATCGGTTACCTCTACTCTTTGTTACGTGCATATTCGTGCCATCTCACTGATGTGGGAAAATCGTTGCACTTCGCGTACTTGCGCAGGCTACCATTCATTCGCTCACAATCTACAGACATTTTTTCACAAAAACCAAAAACATGATGCTGACTCGTTCGAAGTTTTAAGACGACTACCAAAAACTTCAGGTGCGTCTAGGACGCTGTCGAAATCGCATCTGTTGGAAAGTTCTAGAACATTCTCTCAAACCTTTTTTCTTTTCACATTGTAGTGTCGTTGTTGATTCGTTGACGTGAAGAAGGGGATGCGCTGCTTATTTATGTTAGTATTGCCATTGGCTCCCTCTGCAGCATTTAAATAGCTCATTAACTAGGTTGGCATCCGTAATTTGAATTACGAAATGTCGTGCGACTAATGACGACTAATTGTCGAAAATTCAATATCTTGGAAAGAATATAAATATCTACTATAAGAACAACCTATTTTTTAATGTTAAAGTAGTAAATTCATTACATTATATAAGGAAAGTCATGTGTTGTCCACATCAGATTTTTTTTGTAGTAGTTATTTATATTCTTTCCAAGATATTGAATTTTCGTCAATGAGTCGTCATTTCCATGTCGTCATCATCAATGAGTCATTATTGATTTAGCGTCATTTTTATCCATTTGGCGAGATCTTCGTTAATTCAGCAACATTTAAAAAAGTCGCCAAGTTGGCGACATTCCACCAAATTCGTCGCCAAAATCTCACCAAGCGTTGTGGACAAAGAAATAAGTTATTCTTACAGCAGATAAATGACTATTGGTGTTCAAATACAAAAGTATTACGCAAAGTATCTTTTTTCATGAATGGAACAAGCCAGATCCACGAGAATGATGTCACCCAATTTATCGCATAGTATTACATATGAAAAGTGAACATGTTTCTCAATAGGAAATATTTTTTTTTATTTTATATAACTTTTTCATAATTTTTTTGAAAAATGTACAATATCTCGAGAACTGTTCATGTTAGCGTTCTAAAATTTATGTCAATCGTTTTCCAATAAAAAATTACATAAGAAATGTCTATTTGGTTAACGTTATTAGCGGTTTTGATTTTTTGACGATTTTTTTCAAAATTTCAAGCAAAAATTTAGAGGAGTTCTGTAACATTCGATTGCGTATAAAAACAATAGGCTTCCAGTGTTTACGGATTGTAATTTTTGTACCAAATTTCGTTCGAATCGGTCCATTCGTTCGCCAGTTATCGTCTCCACAGACTCACTGACACACACATACACACACACACATACTTTCACACACACACACAGACATCATCTCAAAAATGTTTGATTCGTGATCAGAGATGCTTGAAACGTGCTCTCCCGTCGAAAACTCGATTTCGAATTTTCGATCCCATCACAATACTTTCCTTATACATTATGTATATAAGGAAAGTAAAAATCTGATGTGGGCAGCACATGACTTTCCCTGCAGACTTATTGCCACGTTCTCCTTATTTTAATTAAATTTAATTAACTTCTAATTCAATTATGGTTGTCATTTGGTAACTGGGCTTATTTTCAAAGATGCCGTAGGGAAAATATGCGAAAAATCTAAAATATCTCCAGAACGACTAGACCTAGTGTAATTGGATTGGTCCTATTCTTTTCTTCGTTAAAAATTACGTATAAAACAAGCATTTAATGGATATATTTGAGCATACGTAGTCTTTATTTTAGATTTTGACGAGTTTTGCGGGCCGTTTGGCAAAAAAAGGAAGGTTATTTTTTTTCGAATCGTACCAAAATCTAATCAGCACCAGACTGACCCACAAGTGACTTATCAACCGAATTTTGTGAAACTCGGTCCATTAGTTTTTCTGATAGAGTGGGTACAAGCTTTTGCGGGACATTTCTCAAAAAAAGGCGGGTTCTTTCATTCCAAATCGTACACAAAACTAATCAGCACCAGAATCGCCCACACGTGACTTACCTACCAAATTTTATGAAATTCGGTCCACTAGTTTATTTGTTGGAGTGGATACAAAATCTGCACAGGCAGACAGACACACAGACACACACACAGACGTCAAGCTAAAAATAGATTTTTTGTATTTTAGAGGTCTCGAAACGTGTAGATCCGTCGAAAACTCGAGTTGCGATTTTCGGCATGATTCCAATACTTTCCCTATACATTACCATGTATTGCAGGGAAAGTAAAAATCTGATGTGGCAAGAACATGACTTTCCCTGCAGACTTATATTAACGTTCTCTATATTTTAATTACATTTATTTCACTTTTAATTCAATTTTCGTTCTCATTCGGTAACCGGACTTATTTTCAAAGGTGGCGTAGAGAAAATACGGAAAACTAAAATATCTCGAGAGCGGCTAGTCCTAGTGTAATGGGGTTGGTCTTATTATTTTCGTCGTTAAATTTATGTATTAAACGAGCATTTAATGGATATATTTGAGTATACCTAGTTCTTTAGTTTAGATTTTGACGATTTTTGCGGGCCATTTTGCAAAGAAAAAGCAGGTTATTTTTTTCCGAATCGTACCAAAATCTAATCAGGACCAGGGAAACCCACAAGTGACACTTCTACCGAATTTTGTGAAATTCTGTCCAGTAGTTTTTCAGTTAGAGTTGATACAAGCTCTTGCGGGCCCTTTCGCAAAAAAGGCGGGTTCTTTTATGCCCAATCGTACCCAAAACTAATCAGCACAGACTCGCTCACAAGTGACACACCTACCAAATGTTGTAAAATTCGGTCCATTAGTTTTTTAGTTAGAGTGGATACAATATCTGCACAGACAGACACACAGACACACATTCACACACACAGACGTCACGCCAAAAATGGTTTTTTCGTATTCTAGAGGTCTCGAAACGTGTAGATCCGTCGAAAACTCGAGTTGCGATTTTCGGCATGATTCCAATACTTTCCCTATACATTACCGTTCCCTATACATGGCGTAGAGAAAGTACGAAAAACTAAAATATCTCGAGAACGGCTAGTCCTAGTGTAATGGGGTTGATCTTATTATTTTCGTCGTTAAATTTATGTATTAAACGAGCATTTAATGGATATATTTGAGTATACGTAGTTCTTTAGTTTAGATATTGACGACTTTTGCGGGCCATTTTGCAAAAAAAGGCAGGTTATTTTTTTCCGAATCATACCAAAATCTAATCAGCACCAGGGTAACCCACAAACAACTCATCTACCGAATTTTGTGAAATTCGGTCCATCAGTTTTTTAGTTAGAGTGGATACAAGCTTTTGGGGCCATTTAACAAAAAAAGACGGGTTCTTTTATTCCAAATCGTACCGAAAACTAATCAGCACAGACTCGCTCACAAGTGACTTACCTACCAAATTTTGTGAAAATCGGACCATTAGTTTTTTAGTTAGAGTTGATAAAAAATCTGCACAGACAGACAGACACACAGACAGACACACAGACAGACCCACAGACACACAGACATACACACAGACGTCACGCTAAAAATGGTTTTTTCGTATTCTAGTGGTCTCGAAACGCGTAGATCCGTCGAAAACTCGAGTTGCGATTTTCGGCATGATTCCTATACTTTCCCTATACATTACCATGTATTGCAGGGAAAGTAAAAATCTGATGTGAGCAGCACATGACTTTCCCTGCAGACTTATATTAACGTTCTCTTTATTTTAATTAAATTTATTTCACTTTTAATTCAATTTTCGTTCTCATTCGGTAACCGGGCTTATTACTTTCCCTGCAATACATGGTAATGTATAAGGAAAGTATTGGAATCACAACTCGAGTTTCCGATGGATCTACACGTTTCGAGACCTCTAGAATACAAAAAAACCATTTTTAGCGTGACGTCTGTGTGTGTGTCTGTCTGTCTGTGTGTCTGTCTGTCTGTGCAGATTTTGTATCCACTCTAACTAAAAAACTAATGGAATTTCACAAAATTTGGTAAGTAAGTCACTTGTGAGCGAGTCTGGTGCTGATTAGTTTTCTGCACGATTTGGGAACCCGCCTTTTTTCGCGAAATGGCCCGCAAAAGCTTGTATCCACTCTAACTGAAAAACTAATAGACTAAATTTCACAAAATTCGGCACATGAGTCACTTTTGGATCGCATTGGTGCTGATTAGATTTTAGTATGATACGGAAAAAAATAACCTGCCTTTTTTTGCAAAAAGGCCCGCAAAAATCGTCAAATTCTAAACTAAAGAACTAGGTACATTCAAATATATCTATTAAATGCACGTTTAATACGCAATTTTTAACGACGAAAAGAATAAGACCAAACCCAGTACATTAGGACCAGCCGTTCTCGAGATATTTTAGTTTTTCTTACTTTTCCTACGCCACCTTTGAAAACCAAAATCGTCAAATGCTAAACTAAGGAACTAGGTATACTCAAATATATCTATTAAATGCTTGTTTAATACGTAATTTTTAACGACGAAAATAATAAGACCAACCCCATTACACTAGGCCTAGCCGTTCTCGAGATATTTTAGTTTTCCGTATTTTCTCTACGCCACCTTTGAAAATAAGTCCGGTTACCGAATGAGAACGAAAATTGAATTAAAAGTGAAATAAATTTAATTAAAATATAGAGAACGTTAATATAAGTCTGCAGGGAAAGTCAGGTGCTGCCCACATCAGATTTTTTTTAAAGGTGGCGTAGAGAAAGTACGAAAAACTAAAATATCTCGAGAACGGCTAGTCCTAGTGTAATGGGGTTGGTCTCTTTCTTTTCGTCATTAAAAATTACGTATTAAACGAACATTTAATGGATACATTTGAGTATACCTAGTTCTTTAGTTTAGATTTGACAATTTTTGCGGGCCATTTTGCAAAAAAAAGGCAGGTTATTTTTTTCCGAATAGTACCAAAATCTAATAAGCACCAGGGTAACCCACAATTGACTCATCTACCGAATTTTGTGAAATTCGGTCCTTTAGTTTTTCAGTTAGATTGGATACAAATTTTTGCGGGCCATTTCGCAAAAAAAGGCGGGTTCTTTTATCCCAAATCGTACCCAAAACTAATCAGCACCAGACTCGTTCACAAGTGACTTACCTACCAAATTTTGTGAAATTCAATCCATTAGTTTTTTAGTTAGAGTGGATAAAAAATTCTGCACAGACAGACAGACAGACACACAGACGTCACGCTAAAAATGGTTTTTTCGTATTCTAGAGGTCTCGAAACGTGTAGATCCGTCGGAAACTCGAGTTGTGATTTTCGGCATGATTCCAATACTTTCCCATACATTACCATCATGTACTGCAGGGAAAGTAAAAAGGCTGCAACTATAGAGAACATGCATTATGTACAAACACATTTCACTTTAACCTTTTGCTTACGGGGGGGGGGGGGGGGCATTGTCAATCCCGAACGAATATCCTCTCAAAAAGACAGGTATTTGGCATTCCCTATCCCAAACAGTTTGATCCCCCTCTGCATACATTGGCGTCCGACAGCTTCGTCTCATCCTTAAGCAAAAGTAATATTCTTATTGATTGCTTCAGGAGGTACTAGTTCTTGACTTATTGGTTTCTGTGCGCCAATATCAATCCACTGATTTACAACTGTATTTATAATTTCTCACGCGATTTTTAATTTAGACAAACTTATGTTTGTAATATCGTGTATTCACGTGGTATTTTCATCACAACATTTTCTTCAGCAGTTTCGAATCATTTCCTTGATTATGGATTCATAAGCCAGGCCCAATTTCAACATTACTTTCTTCAATATTAAAGATCTGAAAAACTTTGAAATTTAACTGTCGGAAGATAAACAAGAAAGATCAATCATGCATAAAGCATTGATTATGAAACACTTTCCAACTCCAATGCAATTTTATTTAAACATCTCTAAAATGCGATACACTCCTCGGTAATATTTTTAAAATTATCACAATACTACATTAATTTATTATATTTGAAAACTTAAAACTTCATCGAAAAAAATGAACTTCATTCAAATGACGACATTGAAATATAAATTGCCTGGTTTAAACATCTCTGAAATACGACACATTCCTCGGTAATATTTTTAAATTATTATAATCTATATAAATAAAATTGAAAATTTGTCTGTCTGTCTGTCCCGTCATCACGGGAGAACGGCTGAACATAATTTGACGAAATTTTGTGAGTAGCCTGGAAATAACTCCACTTAAAGTTTAGTCCATGACTGGAGTTTCTACGACCACTGGTACTCGAGATATTTGTAAAAAACTTAACCTTTGTTTGTCTCATCATCACCGGAGAATGGCTTAACCGAATTTAATGAAATTTTGTGGGTAGCCTTAAAATAGCACCTTATAAATTTAGCCCAAGTTTCGAGTTTCTAAGACTAGGGGTTCTTGAGATATTAATGAAAAACGAAACTTTTTCCTATGAGTTGTACTCTCTAACGCCGTGGTTTATCCAAACGAAAAGGCTGAAAATCGTTTGAAAGTGACCAAGACCAAGACGCTTGCTTACGGGGCCCCCGTGTCAGAGACACTCATCCCTGCATCGAATATAATGTTGTCAGACCATAGTTTAGAATTGCAAGTGGACAGCAATGTTGCTGCACTCCAGTGGGCGTGTTGTTTTGGTCAGTACAAAATTTGTTAGAGTGGTCAGAAAGTTATCTTGGCATGGTTGATGCCTGCTCGTCTGTAAAAGTAAGGGTGGGAAGGTCAAGAAACGCGCAAGAGTGAGTCACAACAAAAAACCGAAAAGGCGCCGAAATTTAAATTTCAGCAATAATAAATAAACAAAGTTAAAAAAGTCTACAAAAGGCTACAATGATTACAATATAAAAGTCAGTAACGGAGAGAAATACATTTACAATTACTGGGCTGTCGTCATGGGCGCGGATAAATGCTAGTTGCCTGTAAAGCTATTGGCCGGCTCAGGATCCGTAGGTGGAACCATCTCCGTTCACCGACGTGAACATTTGTGGCAAATCTGCTACCGGTGCCAGCAATTCAATCATTCCTCTGAGAATTGCAGCATGCCACCAAAGTGCCTTAAGTGTGCTGAAGAACACTTCACACGAGACTGCCAAAGACCAAGGACAGAGAAGGCAACGTGTGCTAACTGCAATGGAGATCACCCGGCGAACTTCAGGCAATGCCCGAAGAACCCCTGGAACAGAGGAAAGGCACCGGGGTATGCCCCCCCTCCCCCCAAAAATCAGATACCCCCTTGGAGGCAAAAGGCCCTCGGTCTAAACCCTCAGACACCCCATCAGGACTCCTCGCACTCTGTGCCACAGGTTAAAAGGACTCAAACTTCAGCACCTACCAGATCGGTGCAAGAGCAGGCCCCTAAACCGTCGACCTCCAGAGAAATGACTGTGGAGGAAGTGAGAATAGCTCATGAAGACATAAATCAGAGGATAGCAATTGATAAAGCCGCCAAAGAGGCAAGAGAAGCAAAACAAAGATTAGAAAAAAAGGTGCAGGAATGGCAGAAAACTAAACGCGCCCGAGAAGAGCTCGCGCAAACACAGCAGTTAGACAAATCGGCTGAAAAAAAACAAAAGACTACCGAGGTCCAAAAGGATACTCACAAAACAGATCAAACCGCGGTTGAGGCTGAGGAAATTGTAGCTGAGACTCAGGAAATGGAAGCTGAGACTGAACTTGCTGATAAATCCAATGATGAAAAGATGGATGAAATCCTCAACCTCGTCAGAGGATTTATCAGTATGTTCAACCTAGACGATATAAAACATCTGTTGATGCAGCTCGCTGAGTTAATTAAAAAAAAGAGCGATCCAATGCAAATGGTCTTTGAGGCTTTTAAATTAATCGCGGAATTTAATAAAAACAGTGAGAAACAAACCCGCTATGAATAGGTCCCAAAAAGAAAGTTTTAAAATAATATTTTGGAATGCGAACGGCATATCTCCAAGAATAAATGAACTTAGGAGCTACGTAAATGAAAATGATGTAGATGTCCTGCTAATCCAGGAAACTAAAGTTAGAGAAAACAAAAAACTAACTATAGCAAACTATAATAGCTATCATACCCTTAGCTCAAATATAACTGCTAGAAATCCCCATGGAGGAACAGCAATATATATTAAAAGTAATATTCCCCACGAGGAAATAAACAACATAAATCTTCAAGGTATAGAAAATACTAGTATAAAAATTAAAATAAATAATGTAAACCCATTTATCCTAACTTCAATATATGTCAAAAACATGAGTGGTATAAATGTAGCTGCGCAGCTGGAACTGCTTTTCTCGCGATATCCAAACACAATACTCGCGGGCGACTTCAATGCACACCACCGAGCGTGGGGCAGCAGGAGAGCCAACACACGCGGTACACAGATACATAGATTGCTAAACACAACAAACACTGACATCATTGCACCGTCGAGACCAACCTGCTTCTCAGGTGCCAATGGCTCATTCATAGACTTTGTCCTAACGAGAAACATAGAATACGCTCACACAATTGATACCCTGGATGAATTCGACTCGGATCATCTACCGGTACTGGTGACATTCGATTTGAACACTCCCCTTCCAGCCTCTCTGGGACAAGAGAGGGTGAACTGGAACGTATTCAAAAGAGCACTTTTCGAGCCGCATTTAGCAGTACCCAACATTATGAGCACGGCGGATATTGACTCTGCCACGCACACACTCACAACAGAATTCAGGAGAGCTATTGCATCTGCCACAACACATCGTGAGTCATCAAAAATGCCAACACTTTCTTACCATGTCAAACAGTTAGTTAAACAGAGAAATAGAATGCGTAAGACATGGCAGGCTAACAGAGACCCTACCCTTAAAAGGGAGCTTAATAGACTCACGTGTAAAGTCAGTGAAAAAATTGTCGCAGAAAAGCAGCAACAGTATAAAGAATTAATCGAATCCCTTAGCCAGGAAGACGTATCGCTCTGGCAATTCGCTAAAAGACTCAGAAAACCTCAAATTAAACTCCCGCCACTAATAGATGGCGCTAATATTGCGTACTCAGACGAAGAAAAGGCAGAGGCGCTTGCTAGGAATTACGAAAAGCAATTTGAACCAAACCACGATCTAATGTGTCAGGACACCCTAAGAATGGTTAGGCAAACTCTAAACAATTTCAGGAACTCCCCGGTCACGGCTGAGATTAACCCAGCCACCCCGCAAGAAATAGTAGAGATTATCAAAAACCTTAAAAACCGTAAAAGCCCAGGGCACGACAAAATCAGGAATATCGCGGTAAAAAACCTACCCTTAAATATAATATTTTACTTGACCATCTTAATAAATAAAATACTAGAACTAAATTATTTCCCCAAAGAATGGAAGGAAGCGATAATTATAGCGATCCATAAACCTGGTGAGGATGCCTCAATTCCAGCCAACTACAGACCAATCAGTTTGTTGCCGACACTTAGTAAAATTACTGAGAAAATAATTCTTAAGAGACTGAACACGCACCTTAGTGAGAATGACATTATCATTCCGGAGCAGTTTGGATTTCGGCCAAAACACTCCACCACTCATCAATTGCTGAGAGTGGTAGAGTACATTTCTTCTGGTTTTAATAATAAGACACCCACAGCTGCGATTTTTCTTGACATCCAAAAAGCCTTTGATAAAGTGTGGCACTGTGGATTAGCTTACAAATTGATCACTCTAAAAGTCCCTGACGCACTTGTCAAACTTTTAATTTCATACCTAAATAACAGACACTTTCAAGTCAGAGTAAAAAATAACTTATCTACACCCAAGCTCATTAAAAGTAGTGTACCGCAAGGATCCATCCTGGGCCCGACACTCTTTAACATATATCTAAATGACATTCCCAGGACCCCAGACACGGAGCTGGCACTCTATGCAGACGACAGCGCGATACTTGCAAAACACCCTTACGTCTCAGTAATGCACAGACAGCTACAACAACACTTAGACATACTCCAAACATGGCTGGAAAAATGGCGAATAAAATTAAATCCCAATAAATGTCATTGGATTTATTTCTCAAGAAAACGTAAACCTCCGCCTCCTCTGTACATAAACAACCATGCCCTAAAAGCGGAAAAATCTACTAAATACCTAGGTGTAACGATAGACTCCCACCTAACTTGGAAACTGCACGTAACGAACATAATCAAAAAAGCGTATATAACCATAGGAGCCTTATACCCAATGATAGGAAACGGAAATCTAAGTTATCAAAATAAACTCCTAATTTATAAATCGGTCATCTGCCCGGGAATGCTGTATGCAGCACCCGTATGGGGATATGCCTGTAAAACTACCATAGACTTATTAGAGACAAGACAAAACAAAACCCTAAGGATTATAAGGAAAGCCCCTAGATACTTAAGAAACTCGGTAATTAGGAAAGACTTCAAAATAAAAACTGTTAGAGCCCAAATCAAAAAGCTAGCGCTTAAATTCTACAAAAATCTGCCATCTGTCCCAAATGAACTATTATTTAATCTGCATGACTATGATCATCGCAAGGCTAAATCTCGTAAGAGACCCCGCTCGGTACTTAACTTTGATATTCGGTACTAGGAACGTCCCACCTTAATCAGTTGATATTAAAGAAAACTCGCGATCTTTGGTTTTCTACAAAATGTTTAAAATCCTAAACTGCTAAAATGCTAGGTTACCCTCAGATCTGCATCAACCCCCCCAAACTGCTTAAACTCTTAATGTGCAACAAACTGCCACACTAGGAGCTAGGACAAATAATAAAAACAGTAAATCAAAAACCTCGAACCTCCAACTATGGACCAATGAAATAATGTCACAGTATGAAGATAAGAACCACACCTAGAGATTGGAGATTAAAGGCGCTTCGCCTGGTGCTCTGTTCTGGACGAAACTCTATGAAGAACATTTGTGGCGCCATCTACCGAAGCTAAGGGAGACCAAGCGGGGAAAACGTTGAAGAAATACTTCAATTAAAGTTGCAATATAATTTAAACGGAAAACTCTAGGAGACCCCGTCCTGGGGAGCGATAAACCTCGCTTTCTTCCACTTGGTTCACTGTGAATCGAGAAGAAGATGACTTGCCCTACGTTTCCTGCAATAGGAAAACGAGGTCACGGCTTAAGTTTGATCGACGTCTCTCATACAGGGTCTGCTAGAGTTTTTCTTGTAAAAATTTTGACTGAATTTTCGAAGCTGCTCTGTGAATAACTTCATTTGAAATGAAGAATAACTTCATTTGAAATGATGAATAACTTCATTTTGAACGTACATAGGAGCTTTAACAATGCAACGAAGGACTTTATTTTGGAGAACTTTCAATTTCTGAATATGGCATTTTGCCCCAGCACCCCAAATGGGACTGGAGTACAAAAATACCAGTCCGATGACTTGTTTGTCGTCTAAGGTGAATCCCAAATTCTTTAGTGCACTAAAGGAATATTTTCGTTGAAAATTTTGAGGGTGAAATTATGATTTAGTTCTCGGTAGCTAGGTTTAAAGATACATACTGCACTCTTAGTCGCGTTAATTTTCATTCTCCATAAAATAATGTGCCAACTGCACGCGGTGTTCCCAGGTGGTCACCCAAGTACTAACAGACGAGCGGATAAATAGCACCGGACCCACTCCGGCGTCATGATGTGACGTCACCCGACGTCAATATCGACGACCAATAGTAGCTTCAGGGAACTGCGCCTCTGCACGGAGATGGTAGTTTATAATACGAACTCATCATCACTCAGCTGTTAAATTTACTATCGTATACTAGTATTATTAGATAGTTTAGAATATTAAATTCTAAGTTATAGTTGATGCTTCAAATGAACTACGCCTGTGCAAGGAGTATTTTGTTTCAATTACGCGATCTCGGTATTATTCAAGGAAATTTAAATATATTTAAATCTCCTTCGTATTATTGGATAGCATAGAATATTAAACTCTATAATTGATGGCTAAATGTGACATATAGATATAATTTAGTCATTTTGAGAGCCATGTGTCAATGGCACCTAACCAATTTTCCCCATTTGAAAAATTGTTCTACATAGATGCAATGTAAAAATTATTTGCTTTGTTTATATTATGCGACTCACAAAATCAATCTCCTTTTATTAGTCATGCATTAATTAGATTATCAAAATAAAACATAGTTCTTTGCAACATTCAAGTTGTCAAGTTCAATTTAAAATTCACAATCATGTGCAAATTCCTATAATATACTAAATGACATTGTTAATCAAAATATTCTATCAAAATATTTAATTTAATGCTCCTAAAAAGAAGTTAAAGAATATCTGTTCTAGCTATACAAAATTATCTTCACGAGCAGATCTGAAGAATAAAATGTCCTGGTCTTGTTTGCAAACAAATTTACAAAATATATGAAGTTGAATAAATATATGCAAAATAAAAGAGCTAAAACTGTATAGGACCCATACTACAACTTATGAGTTTCTAAAATCTTTACCAAAATAAAACAAATGACTTAATAAATTGAAAATATCAATAATTCCGTAATCTTAAAACCTAAAAGGTCGTAATTGATTCCAATATATGCCAAAATATGTGCTAATATACTTGTACTGCTTATATTCTCATAGAGTAGAAGCAGCAGCGTATGCTTGGGAGGGGGGAGCAGGCCCCCTTACTTTTCAAGGCTTTTTATTGTTATGCGTATTTTTCATTTAAAATAACCCTCGCATAAGCAAATGCTAAAGAGTTGCCCCCCCCCCACACACACACACACTTTTTAGAGTCAGGATAAGCCACTGAGTAGAAGATATACCCATGCATTTGTAGAAGATTACTCGGTACTACGTACAATATATGAGTTTCAAAAATTTTTGCAAAAATAAAACAATGACATAATAAACTGAAAATATCAATAATAATAATGTTTAAACCTGAAGACCATAATTGATATAATCCAGTCAAAAATGCAATATCGGTGAAATTTATTTTATATATATCTTTATTATTTAAATTCGAAAGGATTCAATAAAAATCAGCTGCCGAACAAATTGGATTTAAATTTGTTGCTAAATGACATGATAAAATTTTCTTCAAACAAATTGGCGGAAAAAATATCATCTGCTTAATGCTATATGAAAGGTTTAATAATTGTTCGTTTTTAATTAATATCTGGGCAACCCCTGGTCTTAGAAACTCAAAACATGGACTAAATTTTAAGTCAGGATATTTCAAGGCTATCTACAAATTTCATTTAAATTCGGTTCAGTTGTTCTCCCATGATACTGAGACACACATAGAGACATATTTTCAATTTTATCTATATAGATTTAGAGAAATAGATTGAAAATAAGCAAAATGAGTAAACTTGCATTATATCTATTAAAAGTCCACATTTGGATAATTTTAATCCAGAATCAGTCATTCATAAATGATATGTTTCAGCTGACAAATGTAAATATGTCAATAGCTAGGAAGAAATTGTTATCCACTCAAAAATTTTACTCAATTTTGTATTTTTGTTATTTTCTTACATATTATTATCAGCTTATGTAGAAATGAACTAAAATTTGTATTTGCACAAGACTTTACAGTTATGTGCATATTTATGTTATTTTATATTTTTGACATAGCAATTGCATAATCGATATAAAGAAAATTGAAAATCTGTCTGTCTGTATCATTATCACGAGAGGCATAGTGAAACTATTTTATTTTATTCACCAATAAATAAAACTTATTGAAATAGAAATTATGAAAATGCGAACATACCTAAATAATTTTGAAAATCATTATCATGTTTTATTACTTTCCTTCTATACATAATGTATCAGAAAAGTATTGTGACGGGGTCGAAAATTCGAATTCAAGTTTTCGACGGGAGAGCACGTTTCAAGCATCCCTGATCACGAATCAAACATTTTTGAAGTGATGTCTATGTGTGTGTGTGTGTGTCAGTGAGTCTGTGGAGACGATAACTGACGAACGAATGGACCGATTCAAACCAAATTTGGTACAAAAATCACAATCCATAAACACTGGAAGCCTATTGTTTTTATACGCAATCGAATGTTCATAACCCCCCTAAATTTTCGAATGAAATTTTGACAAAATTGTCAAAAAATCAAAACCACTAACAAAGTTACGCAAATAGACATTTCTTATGTAATTTTTCATTAGAAAACGATTGACATAAATTTTAGAACGCTAACATGAACCGTTCTCAAGATATTGTACATTTAAAAAAAAATATCAAAAAGTTATATAAAAAAAATTCCTATTGCGAAACATACACTTTTGCATTTGTACGCCAATAGTCATTTATCTGCTGTAAGAATAACTTATTTCTTAGTGCATAACGCTCGACGAGATTTTGGTGACGAATCTGGCGGAATGTCGCCAACTTGGCGACTTTTTGAAATGTTGCCAAATTAACGGAAATCCCGCCAAATGGATAAAAATGTCGCTAAATCAATGAAAATGACGACTAATTGTCGAAACTTCAATATCTTGGAAATAGTATTAGTATCTACTATAAGAAAAACCTATTTTTTTTACTGTAAAAGTAGTAAATTCATTACATCATATAAGGAAAGTCATGTGTTGCCCACATCAGATTTTTTCTTCCATGCCATGAAATCCGCCTTCAGTTAATGTAAAATTACAATTTATTTCTTTACAAACATAATTTGTTTTTTCAGCAACTGGTGAACATTTTTTTTTATGTCTGTAAAAGGTAGATTTACTGGAAAATATATTTTTGCAATTGCACATTTTAGAAAACTTTTCCGTTTTCTGTGAGTTTTTGGCTTGTGAAGTGTTTGGTCCATCCTTAAGCTTTGGTTCAATATTCATATTTCTCAAAAAGAAAAAATTCACGAAACATAAATTTGTGGCGAATGCTAAATAAAATCTCCGCAAACCAGAATCAACGTGTACCCTACGTCATCGGCTACGTCAATCGCATCATCGTCAGTAGCGGTTCCTTGTTGGTCGAATCGGAGTGGGTCCGGTGCTATTTATCCGCTCGTTACTAACAGCGCCCGATGCTGCTTGAATTCGGCGATCGGACGAGAACCGGTATTTTCATCATGGTATGGCCGTTGGCTGTTTGAAAGTGAATTAAAACTTAATCTCAGAGTTTGGTGGGAGATTTTTTGCGCTAATTAGTAACTTTCTGAAAACATGAATTGTTTGAAACATGAATTTAAATGGAGAATCTATCTCCACGGTTTATTTTTCACAAGCTATTCAACAATGCAAACTATAAAGAAATTAAAATGGTTATATAATTTCGCAATTTTTGAGGAATATTCTATCTTATATCATGTTGCTCAGAAACGCAATTAAATTAAATCTGTCTGTTAATTTTAATTATTATTTTTTCGATTTGAATAATAAATAAATGGATATAAAAATATATTTTGGAAAAGTACGGTTTGATTTTTTTTTTAATAATAATAATTGCGGACTGCGTGCATCACTTTCATTTATTTTGGCAAAGAGTTTTTAAACTTATATGTTGTGAAAATGAAATACATTGAACCCTATAGGACCTAATTTTTCAAACATTTTTTAAGCGAATTTAAAATTCACAAATTGCTTCGAAGGTTTCAGGAAATATTCAAATTATCCCATAAAATATATAAAAAAAATTCAGAAAAATATATTCAGTAGTTTTTTAAATAAAAATTAAAATATTAAGTACACCCTTTATATGAAGATATCACGTGACCATTATATGAAGAAATCACGTACCCCACTTCAAAATAAAATATGGCATCCATCTTGTGTCAAAATCGTGATTTTTAAATTTCTTTTTAATTCATATTTAGTGTTGTATCCGTCCTAAAACTGTTTTACTTTTGCTTAAATTCTGTGCATCTACATACTGAAACAACGCAATTACAATATATTTGAGGTTAACTGATCATCAAACTTTGATTATTTCTACAACGAAGCCTAATTTTCACTTCTTTCTTTCTGTCTTTCTTCTTGACAAAGAAGAAAAATACAGATTAACCAGTGGTTGTATTCTCCAACGTACACTTTTATTTTTAATTTTTTCCTCTCAAAGGGAGACACGAAAGATACAACATAAAAAGGGCAAATATATGAAAGGAAGTAAGAGATGAAAATATACAGACTGCACACTAAAAACCAAGAAAAAGGGCAAAAAAAATAAATGGAAGCAAGAATAGAAAATTAACAGGTGGCACACCTTTCGCTCACCCCCGGAGCAGGTGATTTCAACTACCTAATTTTCACTTAAGGAGAATGTAAACACCAAAAGGTGTAGAATGAGTTGTATACGAATTGCTGCATTTCTTTAACGCACAATTATTTAGCTCATGGAGTCTGCAATATACCTGATATGAATGAAATATTCATTGATTTTGCACACAGAAGAAGACGATTTTTCCGAAGAAGTTTTAAGCATAGAGTTAAATTACTTGTACCTCCATGGTTTCAAGTTTTTAAATAAAATAAATTATTATAGTATTGTGATGAATGAAAGGAGTGGAAAAAAGTTTATGAATGAAATACTGCTTTTATAGAGAGAGCAAGGCGATTTATATTTCGATGACGTCATTTGAATAAAGTTCATTTGTTTTCGATGAAATTTTCAAATATAATAAATTATAGTAATATTATGATAATTTTAAAAATATTACCGAGGAAATTATCGCATTTTAGAAATTTTAAACCAGGCAATTTATATTCCAATGTCGTCATTTTTTTCGAAGAAGTTTTAAGTTTTCAAATATAATAAATGAATGTAGTATTGTGATAATTTTTAAAATATTACCGAGGAATGTATCAAATTTTAGAGATGTTTAATTAAAATTGCATTGAAGTTGGAAAGTATTGCATTATCAATCCTTTATGCATGATTGATCTTTCTTGTTATAAATATATCAATAACCCCTGGTCTTTAAATGCCGTAACACGAACTATATTATAAGTGGGGTTATTTCAAGTCTATCGCGAAAATTTCATGCAATTCCGGACAGCCGTGCTCCCATGATGATAAGACGAGCATACAAATAAACAGACAGGTTTTCAATTTTATTTATATTGATGGGTTCAATGCTTACTACAATTCCAAATTACAGTGCTCAAAGCTGCAACAAATGAAATATTCATCGATCTATTAAGAGTTCATCCATTTTATGTGCAGTGTGTTGAAATAGGCTTTTGCAGTCAATCGTCCAATGGTTGGCCAATAATATATATTAATTCCTATTAATACAATTATAGAGCTGGCGGAAAAACACATAAATCAAAAACAGGGATTTTGAGATATTGAGGTATAAAAATTTTGATACTTTCAGGAAAAGTTTTTCGATTTTAATTTTTTATTTTCAAATCACAAATTTCAGTTTCATGGAGTTTATTACTTGCCTTATATATATAATGTATCAGGAAAAGTATTGTGACAGGGTCGAAAATTCGAATTCGAGTTTTCGACGGGAGAGCAAGTTTCATGCATCCCTGATCACGAATCGAACATTTTTGAAGTGATGTCTGTGTGTGTGTGTGTGTGAAAGTGTGTGTGTGTGTGTGTGTGTGTGTCAGTGAGTCTGTGGAGACGATTCTCACAAACGAATGGAGCGATTCGAATGAAATTTGGTACAAAAATCACAATCCGTGAATACTGGAAGCCCATTGTTTTAAAACACAATCGAATGTTCCGAACCCCCCTAAATTTTCGAATGAAATTTTGAAAAAATCATCAAAAAATCAAAACCTTTAATAAAGTTAAATTATGTCAATCGTGTTCTAAGGAAAAATTACATAACAAATAGACATTTCTTATGTAATTTTTCCTTAGAACACGATTGACATAAACTTTTGAACGCTAGCATGAATCGATCTCGAGATATTGCACATTTTTCAAATAAATTTATCAAAAAATCCCATAAATTAAAAAAAAGTATTACAGTTAAGAAACATGTTCACTTTTCATACGTAATATCATGCGATAAATTTGGTGACATCATCATCGTGGATCTAGCTCGTTCCATTCATGAGAAAATATACTTTGAGTAATACTTTTGTATTTGAACTACAATAGTCATTTATTTGCTATAAGAATAACTTATTTCTCCGTCTATAACGCTTGGCGCGATTTTGATGACGAATTTGGCGGAAGTTCGCCAACTTGGCGACTTTTTTTAATGGTGCCAAATTAACGAACATCTCGCCAAATGGATAAAAATTGCGCTAAATCATTGAAAATGACGACTAATTGAAGAAAATTCAATATCTTGGAAAGAATATAAGTATCTACAATAAAAATAATCTATTTTTTTTACTGTAAAAGTAGTAAATTCATTGCATTATATACGGAAAGTTATGTGCTGCCTACATCAGATTTTTTTATTTTTTATATGAGGAAAAAATAACAGGTTTTCTTAATTTATATTTTTACTCCACTGATATTTATGCAAAATCTAATAGGTGATTGAAGTTTTTGTTTTTTCTAACATATTAGAGCCCAACTGATTTATGTTTTTTTTTCACAACAAAGGTCAGAAATTTCTTAAACTAAATATGTTATTTAAATAATTTGGAATTTTTGACTTTTATGTGCTAGGAAATTACGCATTGGGTAATATCACACGTAATTACAAAAATATATGCATCTGTATATATATACATATATTAACTTTCTTTAAAAATATCAAATTTCTTTATTTCTCTATCTTAAATTTCATTATTTTTAAAAGGTTGTAAGAAAAAAAATCAAAAGTGCTTTATTTACTTTAAACTAGATGAATTTAACAGCTTTTTGTAATTTATACAAAATTTTATATTTCTCTGTGTCTTCCGATGTCAGGTAACAAAGAAAATCAAATACTATTTATCAATTTGTCTTTATGTGTTGGAATCTGTGCTTTATTTAACTTTGCTAAGCTCTCAATAAAATTTATTAAATTTATTAATTTTAATGTCTTATCAATAACAGAGAACCATAGATATTAGATCATAAATTATAACTTTAATTACATACTATTGATCCTAGTAACTTTCATTATAAATTTCTTTTATAAATTACTTAGTTTTATCCCTTTTAATACGTTTCTTATTGTTTTGTATGTTGAATTGGATAGAAAGGACAGAACATTGAATTATAGCAAATGCATAGTTAAAATAATGAACAAAACACAAATATATATATATATATATATATATATATATATATATATGTGTGTGTGTGTGTGTGTGTATTTATATATATATATATTGTAAATACCAAAGTACGAAACGTACCCGATTGTAAACTAATGGAAATTACCAAGTCATATAGGCGCAATGCAGCTATTAATGTCTTGTATATAAGAAGATCAAAAACGATCGAGATGTGATATAAGTGCCAACAAGGAAATAACAAGTGGCCAAGGGGGATTGTGACCCCTTGTTCCCGGTTATAGATAGCTATTACTCCTAACGAAACACTCCCGGAGCCGTTACGTGCCTGTGGCCATATTTCCTTGGAACGTCAAAGCGATAGTGAGATTAGTTATCTTGATCTATGTATCAATTTCACTGAAAATGAAAAGTTATATACAAAGCTATATGATAAAAGAAATTATTTTGATATAAACATTAATTACATCATCGATTGAAAATCGAACTTGAGCGCCAATATTTTCCGCAATATCGTTAGAAATCATTTTCTACGAAACTCAAGATTGCATACTTATAAGGACAATCGTATCAAAGGTGATAAAAAATTCATAAAGGAAGCGTTGAAACAGCACTATCCAATAGGATACCTCAAACACTACTATAATGCATTGCACTGCAAGGAAATTAATGCATTTGATAGTGATATTGGCAACACCTATTTCATATAATATAACGGCAACGCATCGAATCGCTCGGCACTTTATATATGAATTGTTGAATGTTCTGTCATTCGGTTTAACTTCTTATTTCAACCTCTCTCAATCCAATTTTTTCTCCACTCTGTCCATGCATTCACTTCTGGTATACGTCTTTTGCTTTGACGTTCCAAGGAAATATGACCACAGGCACGTAACGGCTCCGGGAGTGTTTCGTTAGGAGCAATAGCTGGCTATAACCGGGAACAAGGGGTCACAATCCCCCTTGGCCACTTGTTATTTCCCTGTTGGCACTTATATCACATCTCGATCTTTTTCGATCTTATATATATATATATATATATACTCACGGACAGTTGAAAGTTTGCCATCAAGAAGGAAGCATAGGTTGGACTTGAAATTTTATTGATAGAAGGATACAGAAGAATGTCCAGATACAGTATATTCAGAAACTGAGTAGAAACCCGTATCATTTGATACTTACAAAAAAAAAAATCTATAAAAAGTATTGTTTCTGTATTCAGCCAGAGCCCATGCACTTTCCTCGAGGTCTGATTAGGTAACCGGGTAGACAACGACATATCACGTGACCGGATCGTGGTATGACGTGGCCTACAATCATCCAACTTCTTGTGTATGGGCCCGAATCCAAAAGGCTCAGGTTAATAGCACTAATAAGCCCCGATCTGCGAATTAGAGAACTAACGACCCTTAAGACTCAATATGAAACAAGTGGTCCATAATTTATAAATTATTACAAATGATTGTTAAAAAAATTCTGCTAGATATGCGTTTCTGTGTTTTGATTTTCAAAATTTTATTTTTTCAAACAATGCATCAATCTACAGTATATATCTACACCGTGAATATATATATATATATATATATATATATATATTCACGGACAATGAAAGTTGCGCACCAAGAAGGAAGCATAGGATGGACCTGAAATTTTATTGATGGAAGGATACAGATGAATGATATACATGATCACAAAAGACCGCAGCAGAACGCGTACAGAGGGAGCTGTGGTACACAGTCCGGTCATCCTCAATAGCACGTCGCATCTCCTCGTGCTGCGATACAAGCAGCAATACGGTCCGGCATGGTGTCGAACAGACGTCTGATATTATCCTGCGGCAGACGAGTCCACCTGTTGGAAGTTACGTTCCAAATCCCGAAGATTGCAGCAACGAGGCAGCTGGCGTTTCAAATGGTCCAACACATGCTCGATAGAGGGCAAGTCTGGGGAGCCGGCAGGGCATGGAAGTGTCTGGAAATGACTCAGGCAGACCTGGGCGACTCGTGCAGTATATTATCCTGCTGGAACTGAGCACCTGGAATCCCAGCAACGAATGAGAGCACATGGGGCCGTCGAATGTCATCCATGTACCGCTGGCCCGTCAATGTTCCAGGTACCACTACTAGAGCGGATCGGCTGTCGTAGGCTATGGCTCCCCATCCCATGATGCCTGCAATGGGAGTGGTGTAGCGCTAGATATCGAGATTGGAATTGTGGCGTTGTGCAGGGAACCCACACACCCGGACACGCTGATCATTGGTCTTGAAAACGAAGCAGCACTCATCGCTAAACACCACACATCACCAATATGTAACGCTTCACGTTGCTCTGGCCCGGCACCACTACAACAGGAGCCACCGATGTTCCCTGTTAAAAGCAGCACACATAAGGGACGCTGGGGTCGTAGATTCGCTTTTACTTCCGAAATATTGAAGATCCAGACCGTCCGACTCATTCGAGGATATAGAGCAACAAGTTGGACGGCCGGTACTTCAAAAGTGTATAAAAACTTAAATAACTCCTAAATCGAAATTTTAAAAAAGGGGCTCCGTCCTGCTAAAATTCGACAATATAGGTATATACCAACAGAAATCCGTGGTCTTAATATTGCTAGTCGGCCCAAAATGCGAAGCAGCTCAAATACTCTGAATTTGGTTTGACATTTATTATTTCTTAAACCAGATTTTAAGTCGAAAAAAGTGTAAGGGTCAGTGTGCAAATGCATCAAACTTTATATTTTTACGTGTAATAGATTTCGCAGTACGTGACAGAGAATCTCCAGGAATTCAAAATTTGTCAAACAGCGGCATCACCTCCTTTTTTAATATAGAGATACTATGGGGCTTCGCCCCCTACTCTCTATGCACATGCTATACATACATACATACACACATACATACATACATAAATAGACACGCGTATATAAACACACGCATGTCAATATTCCAGATTCTACTACAAGAGCAGATAGGCTGTTGTAGGCTATGGATCCCCAGTCCATGATATGTGCAGTAGGGCTCGATAACGCGGTTGGGATTGTGGCGCTGTGCAGGGGATAGCCACACTCGGACACGCTGATCATTGGTCCCCGAAACGAAGCAGCACTCATCACTAAACACCACACATCGTCAATCTGTGTCGTTCCACGTTGCTCTGACACGGCACCACTGCAACCGGAGCCGCCGATGTTCCCGTGTTAACGGCAGCACACAAAGAGACGCTGGGATCGCAGATTTGCTTCCTCCAGGCGTCTAGATATGGTTCGCGGGCACACAGAAGCCGCTACTTGTGCCTATAACGCGGATCGGGTCGCCGTGGGCTCTATACGTGCCTGCCTCAAGATCATTCGAATCCTCTCTTCTCGTGGTATGCCTGTTCCGTCTAGAGCAGGTCCTCCGTATCTGGGTGGCGTCCCGCGACCAGTGCTCCCAACACCATCGGACGGTGCAATCCGAACGATCCACGTGACGAGCTACGCGCTGACCATCCTGCGGTTTTCATCCCGATGATTAGGCCTCTCTCGAAATCCGTCAGTTGCGTATATCGACGTTTAGGGCATCAACCCATCATACTTTTCACACTGTACTCGTGCTTGCGTCGGCCGAGGCTTCTCGCATTGGTGTGGCTTCGACTACACGCCGGTTTATAAGGCACAGCGCCACTCACGGGTGTACGGTCATGCACAATCACACCAGACTGGGATCATTTGCATACCCACCCGCCCTCTAGCTATTTACGTCATTTCGCGGTTGTACCACATTTTCTTCTTGGTGCGCAACTTTCATTATCCGTGAGTGTATTCAAAATTGCAAAACATCATTGCAAAATATTCATTGCAAAATATTCGTTGCAAAATACTCATTTATCATTGCATATATCATATGCATACATCATTGCAAAATATTAAGAAACTACATTGCAAAAAGTGAGAAAATTTATTTTATGATTTTGCAGCCCTGCCCAACAATAGTTCTGGGTTCTCTCTTGGCAATATCTATTTCTCTTCAGCCCAGATTGTACGGCCTGCCAACTAGGCGCAAGGCATCTTAATGCACAACCGAGAAAAAGTCGCCCCCAACAGAAAACCAGTATGGCGGATCAACCCAACCCGCTGGATATTCAAACCAAAATTTTAAGAGGTATTTCTTCTTCGACCCAGACTATCCAACCTACCCAAAGATGTAAGGTTGAACGGCCGGGAAGTGCCACCCAATTTAGACCCAAACCCAGTACGGGATGCATCTGCAGGAACCGTACCCTCCTTCCGCTGCCACCAACCTCTCGAAAGGACTTACAGATCCGCATGTTTAACGTGATCGTACTCTGGGAATTTTCAGGATATGTTTAAAAATGATAATACTGCTGGTATTTCAGGATAAGATCCTCTCAAAAAATATCCAGTTATTGACAGGCTCAGAAGGAATTACATCAATCTCACAATGTGTAGATTCAGAATTGTTAAGATGATAATTTTCTTTGTCAAACCAAAAGATTTCTTTCGTAATATTTACACTGAAACAAAAAAAAAATATGCAAATTAGTCTTAGTAATATGTTACAAAATATTTTATTATTTTAATTAGAGATAGTTCTTTCGATCAGAGATATCATGTGTTCATATCACAAAATTCTCAGTAACCATTTTTATTTTAATTTATTGATCTAATTTTTGTCTGATATTTAGCACTAATGGAAAAATATTTCACGAATGTCGAAACATAAGTTCAGGAATAATTTTCGAATACAATTTCAGATAATAAAAGTTTACTATCTGCTTAGTTTATTTTCCTTCCAATTTCATTTTTCTTCAGATGTAATATTCTATTACCTAGGACGCATATTAATCTCTTTGGCTACAAATGCCTGCTTTTATTTGATTAAGTTGATTGCTCTGTCTCACATTGACTGATGCAGTTGCCTCCAAGAAGCCGGTTTATGCCTCGCAATTAAGTAATGTACTTAAAACATATTGTAAAATGTTAGTCTTTGAATATGGTCGGTTTTTATATGGTGACTTGTAGTCATAATAAACTGCATTAAGTTGTCAAATCAATATAGAAGTAAGTTTAAAATTGCAAATACTATGTAATTTCAAGTAAGTGTTTATTTCCTGCGTTTATTCGTGTAATAAAACACAAATTAATAAAGAAACAATAACTATCCATGATGTATAAGGCATTGATTAAGAAACATTTTCGAACTGAAATGCAAGTTT
The DNA here is from genome assembly GCA_951213105.1 of Amaurobius ferox. Taxonomy (NCBI): domain Eukaryota; kingdom Metazoa; phylum Arthropoda; class Arachnida; order Araneae; family Amaurobiidae; genus Amaurobius; species Amaurobius ferox. The sequence goes on from OX578152.1 coordinate 42,328,224, forward strand.
ACTTAAACATATCTAAATTGTGCACTGATATGTTTTAAATTATCATAGTACTATTGTAATTTATTGTACTTGCAAACTTAAAACTTCATTTGATAAAGACAATGCTAGTTGCACAAAATGAATTTTATTCAAATGATGTCATAGAAATATACATCGTCTGCCTCTCTATGAAAATCAATGAATATTTCATTCACGTCATTTATATACCAGACTCCAGAGCTAATTAATTTTACGAGAAAAAAAATTCAGGAATTCTTATAAAACTCACCTTACAAACGCTTGATTTGTCTACATTCCGCATGCGTTAAAATTAGGCTTCGTTGGTGATCATTTAAAATAGAAAATATTATAAATGTGTTGGCACAGAATTTAGATACACAGGTAATCCGCAAAAATAAAGCGGATTTACAACGGATGCATCACCAAATATAAATTTAAACGATCTTTAAACTTCACGATCATTATACAACGGGAAAAAAGTGGATGCGATATGTCATTTTACATTGAGTCACGTGATCTCTTCATATATCATGGGTGCAATTATTATTTCAATTTTTATTTAAAAAACTACCAAACATATTTTGTTGATTTTTTTACACATTTTATGTGATAATTAGAATATTTCCTAGAATTTTTGAAGCAATTTGTGAATTTCAACTTCGCTTAAAAAAATGTTGGAAAAATTAAGTACCATGGTATTCAAAGTATTTCATTTCCGGGTAAAATCCGAAACTATGTTGTTGTTGTTGAAACCCAGACCGTCCGACCTACCAGAAAGGTGTAAGGTAACTGTTTGGACGGCCGAGAAGTGCCACACAATTTAGACCGGAACCCAGTGAGGGAGGCATCCACAGGGACCGTACCCTCCGTCCCCTACCACCAATCTCTCGAAAGGACTTACAGATCCACATGTTTAACGTGATCGTACTCCGCGTGAACACGGTGGCAGTTTTGGCAGTGGCTGGAATCGAACCCGGGCCTACCGAGTGCAATTCCCGCGCGCTAACCACCGGGCTACCGCGCCCCGAAACTAACTATGTGATATTTTTCATTTTTATTCCCATATGTCCTATATACCGGCTCAGCAATGCTAAAATTTCATTTTGATAAAGTCATTTTCACGGTAGTTATCGTGCAAACGGACAGGCAGACGAAATGACCAAGTCATAAACACTTTTTAATTATGTTAGAAAGTGTTAAATATGAATTTATCTCTGAGTGGAAGCCATATAGTACCCTGAACAGATTTCTACATGCATCAAAGTCATTTTTCTTTACTCGAGTAAGTGTTTTGTCAAAATAAATTCCAAAATCATTGAAATTCTAACTGCAGCAACAAATATAATCAGGATATAAGTGTATTTATAAATTACGCATATATACATACGATAATAGAAATTTTCCTATAATATGGTCAAAGTAAATTACCACGTTTGCAAACAGGTACAGCTCATTCAAATCATGCCTTTACTGCTTCATTTTTACTGGATGTCGAAAGAACTATTTTAAATAAAAACATACTTAAAATAAACTTTTATAAATAAAAATATACTTAAAAATAACGTTTTATAAATCTTTTTTATTTATATTTCCACATCTATCGTGTTGATTGAAATTGAGGCAGTTCTTAAAGTTGAAATGACATCTCTTCCATCTAGAAATCTGAAATCAACAAATTGTTGTTAGAATTATAATTTATGGAACGTTAGACTTCATTTCAAACAACTGGAGTCGAACCTGAAACCCTTTTATAGCGCCGAGGTGTGAGATCCCTCAGCATTCCGGAATTGGCACAATTTGTCTTATATCCTCTTACATCTTTACGTTCTTGCATCAGGTTTAGAATTCATGCCTCGGTGTACCCATGGAAACAAACGCCTGGACAAGTGTAGATATTACGTTTGAAAAGTCATGTGTATTCATATAAGTTACAAGTTATCTTTACATTGGTATAAAATAAATGGATTAATACTGCAGGCCTGTTACCTTAGCAAAAAAGACCACCGCGTATTTCACTTCACTTAAACACAATCGGATTAAACTAAAATTCAAAACTGTATATCCTAACAATTGCTCAGGCATACTACCCTTCCATCATGCTAGGCATATCAGCTAATCATGCTATTCATTCCAAAAGAAATGTGGAATACATGTGAAAGACAATTAGCATCTAATACATTATAATTCAGTTCGGATAAAACTTAAAATCATTTCACTTTATATCATTTAAAAACCACAATGAGTTGGAACTAAAGATCAAACTGGAAATTTTTCAGCAAATTAAAAATTTTAATGAACTTTAATAAACATTAAATTTTTTTATAGGAATTCGTTTTTTAAACATTCGGTTAAAATGATAAGGGGTTCGCCATCTGCAAATATTTGTGATGGTTTGCAAGAAAATGGTACAATTGTCAGAATTTTTCATATTTGAGTTTAAGGCTTTGTTGAGTACAGCTTTCTATGTTTAATCTAAAACAAAAACCCGCACATCTTTCCGATAATCACAACTTATCTTAAAATTTTGTATTATTAATTAAACCAGAATAGTAAAACGGTAACAAATAGCTAGAAAGTTTTGGACTACGTTCGGGCGGTAGCAGGTGAAGCACTTGCCGCGAACAGCCGTAATCTACACACTGTAGAAATTGAATATCCTGAGTCTATTACATTAGCTATGTGCTTGTAGAGAAGTCCAATATACCGCACACGTGAACGAGCCGATGGTATCAGGACTTGCTTAATGTAAGAGCAGGTAAGGGCATGAGCTGCAGAAACAGAAGTTGCAGCAGATCTGTTGATGAGCCATATTAACTATCCGGTATTGTTCATCTTGCTTCCAACCAAAATTGAATTAATTTTGGGAGGTTTTTAAAGTTGATAGCATTTTTAGAATATTAAAAGTTTTTTGAAGAGGGTCTTCTTCACATTTGAGAATGATCATGAGTTCTCTTAGGGAGTTTTGAATGTCGGAGACATTGAAGTAATTTTCGAGTTCTTTAAAGAATTTTACGAATTCGTAGAAACCATTGGCGGATTGTGGGCAAGAAGCTTTAGCTGTATCAAGTTGCGAGTGGGCAAAGTACTCTCCGGGACTTTCTTGAACCATTTCGGAACTTGCCGGCGCTTCCTGAACAGGGGTAGTTTTTTAATTTTGAAGGGTGGGAAGTTTTCACGCTCCTAGGTTTGGAGTGGGTTTAGTTTTAGGATTTGAAGTCCGGTTTTGGAATTCTAGGACTTTTTACGGTTTGAGGAATTTTGACGGCAGTACCGAAAGTTAGCGGGGTGAGCCCCGTCACAATTTTTCACATTTGGCCGAGATATCTCAGGGTTTTTACACTCCCGAGTTGGGAGTCCCTCGCCGCATTTTAAGCACCTAGGGGAAGGCTGCATATCTCAGAATGATAATTATAAAGTTGACAATTATAGCACATTTTATGTCCTTTTGATTTGAAGGCTTGGGTTTTTACTCTTAAGGAGAGGATGCTATCAAATTTGTAGTTCCTCGCCCAATTATCGTACGGCTCAAGGCAGACCAAGAAGATGGGGAGGGGGCTCTATCTCTCTCCTAAGTTAGGAAATTCTATGTATCTTGTAACCTTCCAAAGCAATTTCATTTTTAAGAGTATCTGGGTTAGTATTAACTGGGAATCCCTTAATCACCATTTTTTCGGTCTTTTATTTTTTAAAATGATGGAACTGAAGTGGATTCTATTTTGGGTCAAATGCACCTTAATACTCCTGTAATCCTCAACGGATCCAGGAGTGATCCATATTACACTTCCCATAAGAAGACCCTGAATTTTGGTGGTGAGAATTTTGTTTAGGTCTTCTATGAAGGTTCGCCAATTGCTTGAAGAGTCCTCATAGAAGAGCGATATTTTAGCTTTAAGGAGGGGTGGAGGTGCAGTCATTTCGACTTCGTCCTGAACGAAAGTTTTTCAAATTTATTTTCCACAGGAATTCCCTGAGGGGTTTGCTTAAGGTCCTCAGTAGATCTTCTTAGTCTTTTACTTTTATATGGGATTTTAAAACCTTCCAGTCTATTATACATTTGAGTGGTATAATGTTGATAAAGCTCCTCTTCACTTTTTGCTTTGCGTGTGCTATAAATATCAGCAAGTAGATCATATGAATCGCGCGTCACAAGGGTATGGCTATTAGGGTTGGTAGAAACTAAGTAAAAATCACGGATAGTACCTCTGAGTATGATGTTCAGCTGCTTCGTCTTTTCATAATCAATTCTTCCATTTCAGCCTCCAAGTAGGAGATAAGTCGTAGCACTTCAGATGACTCCAGACTTCCATTCAATCGATGCGGGGAGGATTTCTTCTTTAGAGAAGCCCTACTTCATCTTGTATTCCTCGGTGAAAGTTGCAATGGTGAAGGGGGAGTGCATGCTTTGCAACCTTTTCCCCATCACGTGCTGGCTTTTCATCCTCCATTTCCATGTCATCGGCCAAGTCGTATGTTTATTTGCTTCTTCTGCTTTCGCAGCTGCTTTGCTTCTTCTGCTTCTGCTGTCGTGCTTTCGCAGCTGCTTTGCTTCTTCTGCTTCTGCTGTCGTGCTTTCGCAGCTGCTTTGCTTCTTCTGCTTCTGCTGTCGTGCTTTCGCAGCTGCTTTGCTTCTTCTGCTTCTGCTGTGTGCTTTCTCCAGCTTCACAAGCATTTCTTCGACTCACAGTTCAGAAGTTTCATTTTTAGTAGAAATAACATCCTTCTTTTTCCTGTGTATCTCATAGACATTTTTATCTCGTGACGAAATAGGTCCTAAAGCTCGTAGCATAGCATTTACTCCCTCTGACATGATGTAAGCACCAAAGTGCAAGTACAAACACAGTCAGACAAGAATAAAGACGATCCGACAAAAGTGGCACCAGCTCCTTTAAACACGTCTGCACTGGACCAAAAGTTTTGGAGTTGATTGAAAAAATTAATTTTTCGGAATTGGCAAAGCGCAAATAAGAATGAAAACGCTTCTTGTGTTTGAGAAACATTGGCTGTTTAAATCAACAAATGGCTGTCTAAATCCACTGAAAACTAACAATGTATAGTATTCGGTATAATGACTATTTACTAACTTATCTCAGAAGTAACATTGATGACAACTTTACTAATTTCTTGTAAACCATATCATATGAAGTATTTGGATGTATCATATATTTATTGATATAAAAATATTACAGAGAAAATATAGTAAAATTTATTGGAAAAATGATATTGTTTACCTTTTGTTGCTGATACCTCTTCTCAACAATCATTTCTAGGATAAGATTTCTAAAGGAGAAGATGTACCTTATACAATTGTCCCTATGCTTATCTGTAACATAACTGTGAAGTTATTACTTGATGTACAAAATAGTGTAACAAGTGATAACATTTTCAGGTCCGGATATACCTATAAGATGAACCTGATGCAATTAGTTACAAAACACATAAATTCTGTTTCTTCTAAAGTTGCTATTTTCAAAACAGAAGTCACTCTCTACATACCACAACCTTGTCATTATCCAGGTGATGGCAAGCACAGAGTAGGTCCTGCCTGAATATTCTCTACTGAAATATCTTCCGGAAATTAAAGTGAACTGTTTCAAACTTACCTTAGCAACAAAGGAGATAACTGGGTTTTAAGAAAGTCTGTCTTACCGACTTGATGCGCGTTTGTTATTCTCCGGCTCATTTGTCCAGAATAATTTGATTAAACTCTCCAGTTTATTTAATGCTCCACTTTAATAGTCTATCGTTACCGTTAGCTCCGAGGCAGATATAATCAAGCAAGCAATATTTAGAAGATCATATATCATTTCCTTACAATAACATGTCTGATTTGAACTTTCTTTAGAATGCAAATCTTCATTTCCAAACACGTGATCTGCATCTGAAAAAAGGAGAACAGCAATTGATTGCTTTGGCAATTTTGTTTTAGAGCATGTTTATTGTAGCAATTGCAATTGTGTGCCTAACAGAACAAGGCATTTTCAGTACGTTTTATTTTAACTCGACTGCTTTAAATGACTTCAGAGTACTATTTCAAGATATCATGAAAAGACTTATTCATTGGATTCAAAGATATTCAAGATAATTCAAATAGTCGAAACAGTGTAATTAATATAGCTAGAAAACAAGACATCAAATTTAATCCAAATCATATTCGAATGCGATTTCTTTTGTACATGTTTCATATATCACCTAAAAACTCACAAAACAGCCAATTCTCCAGATCAGAGATCACAAACAGGGTTCCGTAGAACTATGGGATATAATCCTACATCGGGTCGGATACTGGCGGTTGAACACGGATAATCCGTTTTGAAGGTCAAGTTATTTGATCGAATTTCCATTATTTTTCAAGTTGCATATCGGGTTTCCTCTACTTTTTAATCTGCTGGTCGTGTTGTGGGTCTACCCCTAAAAATTATTTTTAAGGGCTATAATTTATCACACGTTTTTATGAGAGTAACTGAATAAATTCGGGGGTAACAAGCTGTAAACAACAGAATATTATGCATTTGCGTAAGAAATTAAACTACTGAATAGAATTTTAAATCCAATTTCATTGTGTATCCTCAAGGCAAAATGGCATGGGCTGCGGGTTTGCGTCAGATTGACAATTTTTTCCGTTGCTGGTTCGGATCAGGATACGGTTCAAGTTTTCTTTCTTACGAGTTTGGTTGGTTTGGGAGGTGGTTCGAAAATGTCTTTTGTTGCGGGTGTGGGCGTTGCCTACGTGATAATAAAGGCCGGGAAATTTCGATTTAGAAAGTGGGGAATGTGTAGTTCCAGAACAGTTGGTAGAGGGCGCTGTTATTTCCTGTCGGAGCTGATTTATTACTGTCAAAGTTCTTATAATCCTTGTATTTTTAGATTTCTTTGCATTATCTAGCAAATTAAAATCTGCATCTGTTTGCGTATTATTTGTTTAATAAATGTAGTTATTTTTTATTTAACATAGAACATTTTTAGTTTTGTAAATAAAAAAAAAGGTACAAAATTAACGTCTTTAATGTGTTTTATCGTTTAGTAAATTAAAAAAGGCAAACGTTATTAATTATTAAAATGTTAAAATAATTTTTACAGGAAGAAGGAAATATACCTGTAAACATGCGCGAAGCCAGAAATTACCATAGGGAGATGTCAGAAGTGATTTTTTTTTTCAATTTAAAAGGGAAATTTTTTATTAGCAAGGTTTTTTAATAATTTTAAAATTTTCAATTTTTTATTTTAGTTATTATGAAATAAAAATGAAGTTTTATAAATTATATTAAATAAAAATTAAAATATTTTTAATTTTTTTAAATCCAATTTTTCATTAACATGCCATAAAGTACCCCCCCCCCCCGCCGGGAGTTCTTCAGGATTCATAAACTGGGGAGTGTATAATTTAAAAGAAAAATGGAAGGGGGGGGGTCGACAGGATAGATTGATTTAAATCAACATTTAAAATGTTAAAATAATTTTTACAGGAAGAAGGAAATATAACTGTAAACATGCGCGAAGCCAGAAATTTCCATAGGGGGGATGTTAGAAGGGAATTTTTTTTTCAATTTAAAAGCGAATTTTTTTTTATTAACAAGCCTTTTTAATAATTTTAAAATATTCAATTTTTATTTTAGTTATTATGAAATAAAAATTAAGTTTTATAAATTATATTAAATAAAAATTAAAATATTTTTAATTTTTTTAAATCCAATTTTTCATTAACATGCCATAAAGTACCCCCCCCCCCCCCGCCGGGAGTTCTTCAGGATTCATAAACTGGGGAGAGTATAATTAACAAAAATTGGAAGGGGGGGGGGTCGACAGGATAGATTGATTTAAATCAAGATTTTAATTACTTGGTTTAAAAAAAAATTATTGATTTAAATCACTTATTTTTTTTTAAATTATTCATTAAAATCAATGACTTTTTTAAATTAATTAATTTTAAACAACATGAACATGCATTAATTTATTTCACATTTATAAGTTTGGGTTATATAAAATAATAATGCTTATTAAATTATTACATATTAATGGTTTACCCATCAATAATGAAGGGGAATTGAGTTATTTGGGATAAAAGGCTTATGATAAATATACATATGCTTGGGATTTTTATCCCAAGCATATGTATTTAATATATTAAAATTTGTTAAAGAAAATAGTTTTAACCTGTTGCTTACGTTACGTTACAATCAGAATTGCAATATGGTACACAACAATGTACCATTTTTACCAAATTATTTTTGCACAATATTGTTATATTAATGGTATAAAAATTAGTATAATTTAATAAAAAAATAACAAATATAAAATTATGGAAAAAAGCTTTACCATAAACAAAAATGCACCCAAACCCTTACGAGTGCATCATTATTTACATTGAAAAACAGTGAAAGGACAGGAAATAAAAGCGATCCTAGCGGACACTGGAGTGAACTAACCTGTCGCCCGTTTTTGGACGAAAATACGCGAAATCTCCCGGCCTTGTATATTACGTAGGCAACGGTACGGGTCGAGTCACACCGAAGCTGCGCATGTCGCTGCACTAGGGTTCCACTAATCTCATGATCTAGTTCCACAAATGTCCGACAATCCCCATTGTTGCTACATTTTGTATTTAATTAAAGACATTTAATTTGTTAAGATTTTAGCATGATCTAATATTAAAACAATGTACTGTACAATTTTGACTTAGTTATACATTTACGGGATAGTTAAAATTTAGGCTTTAAGCGTTTTACTTAGGAAGAGAAATTTTATCGACACCGTACATTTTTAAAGCAACAAAGCAGTAGCGAACGTTCAGCGATCCAATCAACTCTTTATAGTATTTCAAGATGGAAATTTTGAAAAAGGGAAAAGTAAAAAAGTAATAGAACAATGCCAACACAGTTAGAATACATTTCCTTAAGTACATCACATAAGACAAAAAATCGCATGTGGGCAACACATGACTTTCCTTATATAATGCAATGCATTTACTACTTTTACAGTTAAAAAAATGTTATTCTTAGAGTAGATACTTATATTCTTTCCAAGATATTAAATTTTCTTCAATTAGTAGTCATTTTCATTGATTTAGCGTCACTTTTATCAATTTGGCGAGATTTTTTGTTAATTTGGCAACAATTAAAAATGTCGCCAAGTTGGCGACATTCCGCCAAATTCGTCGCCAAAATTTCGCCAAGCGTTATGGAAGGAGAAATAAGATAATCTTACAACAGATAAATGACTATTGGCGTTCAAATACAAAAGTATTACTCAAAGTATCTTTTTTCATGAATGGAACGAGCTAGATCCACGAGAATGATGTCAGCAAATTTATCGCATGGTATTACATATGAAAAGTGAACATGTTTCTCAATAGGAAATATTTTTTTTATTTTATATAACTTTTTGATAATTTTTTTTAAAAATGCGCGATATCTCGAGAACGGTTCATGTTAGCGTTCTAAAATTTATGTCAATCGTTTTCTAATGCAAAATTACATAAGAAATGTCTGTTTGCGTAACTTTATTAGCGGTTTTGATTTTTTGATGATTTTTTAAAAAATTCACTCGAAAATTTAGGGGGGTTCTGAACATTCGATTGCGTATAAAAACAATAGACTTCCAGTGTTTACGGATTGTGATTTTTGTACCACATTTCGTTCGACCCGGTCCATTCGTTCGTCAGTTATCGTTTCCAAAGACTCACTGACGCACACACACACACAATTTCACACACACATCACTTCAAAAATGTTTGATTCGTGATCAGTGATGCTTGAAACGTGCTCTCCTCCGTCACGATTCACGATACTTTCCTTATACATTATGTATATAAGGGAAGTAAAACATGGGACACAGCACACTTTAAAATCTTTGCGCAAATTGTTTATGCGTGGATATTGCCACTTTAAAATTAACGAACAATCTTTAACTGTAATAATGCGAAATTTTTTGGGCTTTGGCAACACCTGTTATACTTTATTCTGTACTGTGACATCACGAATGGCGAGATTTAATTCTTATGACGTCAAGCTGACAATTTTTACTTTTCTTATATGCATAATGTATAAGGAAAGTATTGTGATGGGGTCGAAAATTCGAATTCGAGTTTTCGACGGGAGAGCACGTTCCAAGCATCCCTGATCACGAATCAAACATTTTTGATGTGATATCTGTCTGTGTGTGTGTGTGTCAGTGAGTCTGTGGAGACTGTCAGTGAGATAACTGACAAACGAATGGACCTATTCGAACGAAATTTGGTACAAAAATCACAAGCCGTAAACACTGGAAGCCTATTGTTTTTATACGCAATCGAATGTTTAGAACCCCCCCTAAATTTTCGAGTGAAATTTTGAAAAAATCGTCAAAAAATCAAAACTGCTAATAAAGTTTCGCAAATTGACATTTCTTATGTAATTTTTCATTAGAAAACGATTGACATAAATTTTAGAACGCTAACATGAACCGTTCTCGAGATATTGCGCATTTTTCAAAAAAATTATCAAAAAATCACATGAAATAAAAACAAATATATTACCTATTGTGAAACATGTTCACTTTTCATATGTAAAATCATGCGATAAATTTGGTGACATCATTCTCGTGTATCTAACTCATTCCATTCATGAAAAAGAAATACTTTGAAAAATACTTTTGTATTTGAACGCCAATAGTCATTTAACTGCTGTAAAAATAACTTATTTCTCCGTCCATAACGCTTGGCGAGATTTTGGCGACGAATTTGGCGGAATGTCGCCTACTTGGCGACATTTTTAATCGTTGCCAAATTAACTAAAATCTCGCGAAATGGATAAAAATGACGTCAAATCAATGAAAATGACGACTAATTGAGGAAAATTCAATATCTTGGAAAGAATATAAGTATCTACTATAAGAATAACATTTTTTTAACTGTAAAAGTAGTAAATTCAGTGCATTATATAAGGAAAGTCATATGTTGCCCACATCAAATTTTTTTAGTGTAAAAGTGGTAAATTCATTGCATTATATAAGGAAAGTCATGTGCTGCCCACATCAGATTTTTTTTTATTATTATTAACAAATTTATGAAAAACAATTATATTTACGTGAAATCACGGCAAAATGCATGCAATATGTTTGTTTGTAATTAGTGAGTCAGATAAAAAGCAAAAATATTTTCTGCTTTAAATGCTTGATAGCCATTCACTTAAATATGATTCTGTATGAGAGGAAACTGAAAAGCATTCCAAACACATGAGATCTATCTTTAGTAAAATAGCCATATCCGATCAAACAAAATGAATTGCAGCAAACCTAGTCGACAATTGAGAAAATCTGATGTGGGCAGCACATGCCTTTCCTTATATAATGCAATGAATTTACAACTTTTATAGTAAAAAAATAGGTTATTCTTATACTAAATACTTATATTCTTTCCAAAATATTGAATTTTCTTCATTTTCAATTATTTAGAATCAATCATCTTTATCCATTTGGCAAGATTTTCGTTAATTTGGCAGCATTTAAAAAAGTCGCCGAGTTGGTGACATTCCGCCAAATTTGTAGCTAATATCTCGCCAAGCGGAATAATAAGTTAATAAGTCGGAGAAATAAGTTATAGCAAATAAATGATTATTAGCCTTCAAATACAAAAGTATTACTCAAAAAATCTTTCCTTACGAATGGAACGAGCTAGATCCACGAGAATGATGTCACCAAATTTGTCGCATGATATTTTATATAAAAAGGGAATATATTTCTCAACAATTAATATTTTTTTTAATTTTTGGGATTTTTTAATAAATTTATTTGAAAAATGTGCTATATCTCGAGAACGGTTCGTGCTACCGTTCTAAATTTTACGTCAATCGTTTTCTAAGGGAAAATTACATAAGGGATGTAAGCATAAGTTATGCATAAGTTAATTAAGGATTTTGATTTTTTTATGATTTTTTCAAAATTCCACTCAAAAATTTAGGGGTTCTGAACATTCGAAGTCTGTAATTAATGAGAACGTAGCCACTCTATCTATACTACTTGTACTAAAAACATCATTCCAATATACTTATAATATTTTTCTTACATTTTGTCTTTTTTGTACTTGCATCCTCCATCATCAGTTCTTGCCCCAGCATTTAAAGAAATGCGATGAAATTCATTGAAAGTTGAGTTGTACCGGATGAGATCTTTTCCAAAGTTATCAATAACTTTCTAGCTAATAGTTATTGATATACCTGGAAAGGACCTCACCCAGTTCTAACACATGTTCAAGGATAATCAAGGGCAGCTTCAGATAGACCTGAGGGATGTTAAGATTTTTCTGTTATACATTAGAGCATAATGCACGTACATTGAAATATAACGAAAAAAATAGAACAAACTAATCATAAACGAAACTGATAAACCTTTTTAAGCTTTGTTCTATTCTTTTACAAATCTATCCGTACAACAGATACTTATGTACTGGTTCTGACCTTCTACTAAGCAGAAGAGGGTAATATGAGATAGTATTGTAATATAGAAATAACTACTATCTTTCTCAGCGGTTCAAGACCCATGGCTCAGAAATGGGTAGCCGTGACTTTTAGGATAGATCCCGTGACTTTTAGGATAGATCGCTGTGACTTTTAGGATAGATCGCCGTGACTTTTAGGAGAAGCCGCAGTGAATTTTAGGATAGGTTCCCGTGACTTTTAGGATAGATCGCCATGACTTTTAGGATAGATCGCCGTGACTTTTAGGATAAACTACCGTGACTTTTAGGATAGGTCGCTGTGACTTTTAGGATAAGTCGTCGACTATTAGAATAGGTATCCGTGACATTTAGGATAGGTCGCCGTAACTTTTAGGATAGATCGCCATGACTTTTAGGATAGATCGCCCTGACTTTTAGGATAATCCACCGTGACTTTTAGGATTGGTCGCCGTGACTTTTAGGATAGGTCGTCGACTATTAGGATAGGTATCCGTGACATTTAGGATAGGTCGCCGTGACTTTTAGGATGGATTGCTGTGACTTTTAGAATGGGTTGCCGCACTATAGCTGCCATAAAAATACGAAAACATCGCTGATCTTGAGGAAGACTTTTATTATAGTCATAACGGTGAAATTTTGCGTCATAATTTTCGAATAAAGTATTTATGTTCGTTATGGATAAAATTGAAAAAGGAAAGCTTATACTAAGGAACGAAATTCTGAACATATTACTATAGTTTTTAACTACGTATTTATGAGAAGTTGACATACTTTGCTCTTACTCATGAAAATTAAACTTTAAAAGTCGACTACAACCAGAACATACAATGCAAATTTTCAAAGGCCTAATCATGGTTTGAAGAGCTGCCATCACTCCTCAAGCCAGCCTGTCAGCACTCGAAAAGCCAGCCTGTCAGGATTCGAAAAGTCAGCCTGTCAGCACTCGTGCAAGTTCGAGGATCTCATTGAACAGATGTGGGCAATTACAGAAGTTGTTTACACATTTTTAGAACGACTTTACTGCAAGAAATAACAAAACTTACATAAATTTAAAAAAACTTTTTGAAACGTCTTATTTTATGAAAGTAAAATTATCGTTTGCTGTGGTAAATTTTGCTTATTATAGAAATGGGACATGTAAACAAATTTTTGGATTGAAGAAACGTATTTGCTCTTTCTGAAGAGAAATACTCCTATTTTGTAATTAAAAACTAGGTGAAAAACTAAGAAATTCACATTTTTAAAATCAAAGCAAACCAATTTTAATAATAATAAAGGGAAAAAGCGTCAAGCATTGCTTTTAACCGGAAAAGAACAACTATTGAATACCCAAAGATTGTACGTACATTTACGACTATTGCTTAAATTTCTTACGTCGAAAGAAAATCCACTGACTCAAAGAACAATTACATTGCTTTAAATACATCGGTAACGATTGTAAACAAAGTAACAACTAAAGATTTGATTCGAATTCAACTTCGATTTCTTAAAGTTACTGAACCGATTTTCAAAATTATTTTTTTGTTTCGAAGCTGATAATTTTCTGGATGAGTAGAAAACTCCACACCAAGCCCCATATTTTTATATAGGGTGGTAGAAAGTTCATGGACTTTATTTTATTCTTATGCTATGCATCCTCGGAATTGTCTCTGTGGCATGGCCGATATGGTATACAGAGTCAAGTTTGTTACAGAAGATCGTCGTATTAGAACACGCTTTGAACTGTTCCATATATTTCCAAAATAAAATTAATTTGGGAAGATATTTTACAAATAGACTTATCCGCTGTTGTCCGAAATTATCCGAAAACTGCAAAACTTGACATGCAGATATGTCAATAATAATTGATACGTCAATAATATGTGATACGTCAATAACAGAATCCGTCAATAATAAATGGACTAATAGTGTTTCTAGAATGCATAGTATAATGCCAGAAATATAAAATATTAAAGAATTGATATGAATATGAAATGGTGGAAGCAGGGTGGATGCGGAGGGGGTGAATATTCCTACGCTAAGCCCATTGTCGGTAACCTATATGGTCTGTTGGAGTTGCATTTTAAAGAACAAGACAGTAGCAGTCTAGATTTGTGCGTGGAATGAGTTCGGAGGAGAGCTCGCATGGTCTTCAGATGTTAAGAAAAGTGTAAATGGTGAAAAAACCCAATGCGCTTCTTCAAGGTGTGAAAGACGAAAATCAGGTGCCGTACAATTAGAATTATATGAGGATGACTTTTTCAAAATTTGTGTTGAAAACAAACTAGTTAATGAATCCCACCACTTGATCCAACCAAAGATCTCAATTATCTGGCATTACACCGCCCCCCCCCCCAAACTACTTTGAGATGTATTCGAATATATTGATACTTATATAATTTGTAATTTAAAGAGTGTAATATAAGTATGTGATAAAATAAATGCTTGTTCCTTTACTATTAAACTTTTTTAGTTCTAACTGATTATTCCGTTATGCAAACTTTAGGTGGGTTTTACTGCAACCAACGCAATGTACAGAACAGTAAGTTTTAGAGCATTTTACATGTATGATTAATCTACTAATTAATGATTAATTTAATTTAAATGCATTTTGCAATAAAATATATAAATAAGGATAATCGAAAATAAATAGGCACATTAAATCGGCACACATAGCAAGAGGGTATTCTCGGGGGCATATAAGAACTGCTCACTCTCAGGAAAATGTATGACCACTATTTTGGTTCAGTTGCTTTCCCTGTCTGTTTGGCTGTCATAGATATATCAGTGATATAGTAGAAATTATTGCGCGAGTTCTACAGCGGACGCACAGTAGGCATAAAACAAGAAAGGTTAATCATGCATAAAACAATGATTCTGAAACACTTTCCAACTGAATGTAATTTTATTTAAACATCTCTAAAGTGCGATAATATCAGCGCTGATAGTTTTTTTAATAATCACAATACTATAATAATTTATTTCACTTGGGAATTTAAAACTTCGTGGAAAAAATTAACTTAATTCAAATAACGTCATCGAAATATAAATTGTCTACATCTCTATGTAAAAGCTATGATTTGTTCATTCATATCACGTTTATTCCAGACTCCAGAGCTAAATAAATTTGTGTGAAAAACATTCAGCAATTCTTATACGACTATCTTACAATCACTTGTTTACATTCTGCATCCAGTAAAATTAAACTTCGTTGTAGAAATAACCAAAGTTTGATGATCATTTAAACTCAAAAATATTGTAATTGCGTTGGCACAGAATATAGATGCACAGAAAATACGCAAAGTAAAACGGTTTTAGGACGGATGCAACAATAAATATATATTTAAAAGAAATTTTAAAATCACGATTTTTATACTGGGAAAAATGGATGCCATATTTTATTTTGAAATGAATCACTTGATCGCTTCATATAATATGCTTGTAATTAATATTTTAATTTTTATTTATAAAACTACGGAACATATTTTGCTGATATTTTTATATATATATTTGGGATAATTTGAATATTTCCTGAAATTTTCGAAGCAATTTGTGAATTTTAATTTTGCTTAAAAAATGTTTGAAAATTCAAGTCCCATAGGGTTCAATGCATTTCACTTTTTCGACCCGGGTTCAATGCAAAACTAATTGGGTTATACTATTCATTTACATTCCCATATGTCCCACAGACATATGGGAATGTAAATGAATAGTATAACCCAATTAGTATGTCTCAAATTATGTCCCAATTAGTATGTCCCTAATTAGTATGTCTCAACAACATACTAAAATTTCATTTTGATGAAGTCATTTTTTCGGCAGTTATCGTGCGAACGGACAGACAGACAGAATGAACAAAGTCATAAACACTTTTCAACTATGTTGGAAAGTGTTAAAAAAAGACTAGTAATCAGTCAGAAGTATTTTTCTCGATCGGAGAGCTGCGACATTCAGATTATATTGCAAAAGTAAGCTTTATAAACATAGAAAAGGACATGAATGTTCTAGGAAAAGAGAGATGTCTGTAATGATAGTGCGAAAATAAAATCAGCCAGAAAGGCACTGACAACTAGACAATCGACAATACAAAGACACCTAGCTTCCTCTACGTATAATTTAATATCAGTACGCACCATCGGGGGAACTGCATTAACATAATGACATTCTAGTCCGTCCTTAAAATATCTTCCACTGACTAATCGTCATATGCAGAACCGGTTGTTGCTTTCCTTATATACATAATCTATAAGGAAAGTATTGTGACGGGGTCGAAAATTCGAATTCGAGTTTTCGACGGGAGAGCACGTTTCAAGCATCCCTGATCACGAATCAAACATTTTTGAAGTGATGTGTGTGTGTGTGTGTGAAAGTATGTGTGGGTCTGTGAAGACGATAACTGACGAACTAATGGACCGATTTGAACCAAATTTGGTACAAAAATCACAATTCGTAAACACTGGAAGCCTATTATTTTTATACGCAATCGAATGGACAGAACCCCCCTAAATTTTCGAATGAAATTTTGAAAAAATCGTCAAAAAATCAAAACCACTAATAAAGTTACGCAAATAGATATTTCTTATGTAATTTTTCATTAGAAAACGATTGACATAAATTTTAGAACGCTAACACGAACCGTTCTCGAGATATTGTACATTTTTCAAAAAAAAATATCAAAAAGTCATATAAAATTAAAAAAAAATATATTTCCTATTGATAAACATGTTCACTTTTCATATGTAATACCATGCGATAAATTGGGTGACATCATTCTCGTGGATCTAGCTCGTTCATTCATGAAAACAGATACTCTGAGTAATACTTTTGTATTTGAACGCCAATAGTCATTTATCTGTTGTAAGATTATCTTATTTCTCCGTCCATAACGCTTGGCGAGATTTTGGCGGAATGTCGCCAACTATGCGACATTTTTGAAATGTTGCCAAATTAATGAAAATCTCGCCAAATGGATAAAAATGACGCTAAATCAATGAAAATGACGACTGATTGTCGAAAATTCAATGTCTTGAAAGAATATTAGTATCTACTATAAGAAACACCTATTTTTTTACTGTAAAAGTAGTAAATTCATTACATTATATAAGGAAAGTCATGTGTTGCCCGCATCAGATTTTTTTTAATTCAAATCCGAGTATCGTAGATAGCGTATAAATGACGAAATCCAGTGATCAAGGACAGCGTCTAAATGACGACATCCAGCGATTGTAGACAGCGTCTAAATGACGACGTCCAGCGACCATAAATATCTAGCGATCATAGACAGCGTCTAAATGTCGACGTCCAGCGTTTAGTGATAACACTTCTGTCTGGGAAAGGGTTCCCACCGCATTTAAGTAACAAGAAAGTCGAGATAACGTCCTAATCAGGCTGCGGTTGTCAAATAACTCGGCATATGGTACTTTGACAGAGCAAATAGTACATTCAATACATCCAGGAGACAATTTTCTCACTTCTGCTGCCAGGTCTTCAAGCAGCTATTTTCTAACAAGATGACACCCTGACAAACATGATACGTTTTTCCAGAGTATGTTCGAAGTATTGACACCCTACCATCATTAGTCAGATATCCAGACTAAATTCGCATTTCTTTGCGGATAACAGTATCAGGGAATAGGTTTCACGTTTTATATGCGCATGTCGACATTGAAAAGCCAATAGATACAACCACAATAGAAAACGCTCGCTATGTGACATAAATTCTCAAACCTCTACGGAAATGAACAAAATGAGATCTACTACATTGTTGACAATAAATTACTCAAAAATCCAGCTCAGGCTTCTGGAAACTGGGTTGGCCATTGGTCTATCCTAGTTTCGGAAACGATTCCAGAAGACCGGAAATTGTTCATTGGATGTTACTATCTGTAAAAGTAGCACTATCTTACGCATGGAATTATGAATGAATCAGCGATAGCACCTTCTGCTGAAAAACAAAATAATAATTTCTAGACACACCTTCTCAAATTCCCTCATCGATCTCCACCTGTATCTCTGCCACCCTGAATTTTATTACTTTCCTTATATACATAATGTATAAGGAAAGTATTGTAACGGGGTCGAATATTCGAATTCGAGTTTTCGACGGGAGAGCACGTTTCAAGCATCCCTGATCACGAATCAAACATTTTTGAAGTGATGTCTGTGTGTGTGTGTGAAAGTATGTGTGTGTGTGTGTGTGTGTGTGTATGTGTGTGTGTATGTGTGTGTGTGTCAGTGGGTCTGTGGAGATGATAACTGACGAACAAATGGACTGATTCGAACGAAATTTTGTACAAAAATCACAATCCATAAACACTGGAAGCCTATTGTTTTTAAACGTAATCGAATATTCAGAACCCCCCTAAATTTTCGAGTGAAATTTTTAAAAAATCGTCAAAAAATCAAAACCGCTAATAAAGTTACGCAAATAGACATTTCTTATGTAATTTTTCATTAGAAAACGATTAACATAAAATTTAGAACGCTAACATAAACCGTTCTCGAGATATTTCACATTTTTCAAAAAAATTATTAAAAAGTCATATAAAATAAAAAAATATATATATTTCCTATTGAGAAACATGTTCACTTTTCATATGTAATACCATGCGATAAATTGGGTGACATCATTCTCGTGGATCTAGCTCGTTCCATTCATGAGAAAAGATACTTCGAGTAATACTTTTGTATTTGAACGCCAATAATCATTTATCTGTTATAAGAATAACTTATTTCTCCGTCAGAAAAGCTTGGCGAGATTTTGGCGGCGAATTTGGCGGAATGTCGCCAACTTGGCGATTTTTTGAAATTGTGTCAAATTTACGAAAATCTCGCTAAATGGATTAAAATGACGCTAAATCAATGAAAATGACGACTAATTGTCGAAATTCAATATCTTGGAAAGAATATAAGTATCTACTATAAGAAAAACCTATTTTTTTACTGTGAAAGTAGTAAATTCATTGCATTATATAAGGAAAGTCATGTGTTGCCCACATCGGATTTTTCTTCATATTTTGTTAAAATGAATTTACAACAATGAAGAGTATCTACAGTACTGAAAATACTTGCTAACTGCGCGTACTGCTTTATCAAGGCATTTTTATCTCAAGTGTTAGGGGTGCCTTCCTATATTAAATACTAGAAAATATATCCGGCGCTTCCCGAGAGTTAAAGAAAAGATGAATTGAATTTATTAATCTAAAACTATAACAAAATAAAATATTCATATAAAAAACAATGAACATTGCATATAATCCGTGAACGCCGGAGCGGCACAGCGCCATACTCTAATTATCCCCTTACCCTTACCTTTAAAATCTTTCCGATCCCGTGGGACGAAAAAAAAAAAATCCGATGTGGGCAACACATGACTTTCCCTATATAATGTAATGAATTTTATACTTTTACAGTAAAAAAATAGGTTTTTCTTATAGTAGATACTAATATTCTTTCCAAGATATTGAATTTTCGACAATGAGTCGTCATTTTCATTGATTTAGCGTCATATTTATCCATTTGGCGAGATTTTCGTTAATTTGGCAACATTTCAAAAAAGTCGCCAAGTTGGCGACATTCCGCCAATTTCGTCGCCAAAATCTCGCCAAGCGTTATGCACTAAGAAATAAGTTATTCTTACAGCAGATAAATGACTATTGGCGTTCAAATACAAAAGTATTACTCAAAGTATCTTTTTTCATGAATGGAACGAGCTAGATCCACGAGAATGATATCACTCAATTTATCGCATGGTATTACATATGAAAAGTGAACATGGATTCTCAATAGGAAATATTTTTTTTTATTTTATATGACTTTTTGATAACTTTTTTGAAAAATGTACAATATCTCGAGAACGGTTCATGTTAGCGTTCTAAAATTTTTGTCAATCGTTTTCTAATAAAAAATTACATAAGAAATGTCTATTTGCGTAACTTTATTAGTGGTTTTGATTTTTTAACGATTTTTTCAAAATTTCATTCGATAATTTAGGAGGGTTCTGAACATTCGATTGCGTATAAAAACAATAGGCTTTCAGTGTTTACGGATTGTGACTTTTGTACCAAATTTGATTCGAATCGGTCCATCCGTTCGTCAGTTATCGTCTCCACAGGCTCACTGACACACACACACACACACAGACATCACTTCAAAAATGTTTGATTCGTGATCAGGGATGCTTGAAACTTGCTCTCCCGTCGAAAACTCGATTTCGAATTTTCGACCCTGTCACAATACTTTCCTTATACATTATGTATATAAGGAAAGTAATAAAATAAATTGAAAGATTAAAAAATTTTCGTTCTCTAGGAGAGAAGCGTATGTGCGGCCACTGAAACGAAGAGAGAATACGCTCGACAATGAAAATTTTTAGGGTTCGGTCTGTTTAAAAAATCACAGAAAATGAATACAAAATGAGTACAAAAAATGTTTTTTTTTCTGTTAGAATGCGAAGATATACACGGTTATTTCTGAACCTAGAAATAAGTTAATCTTTCTTTTTCGGAGTGGCGAAATTAGAGTCAGATTACCTAAAAATTGCAATTTTTAATTATACAAAAATAAATAAATAAATAAATAAAAAGGAATTATTCTACGGATGCAGTTAAAGCATCGTTGAAAATAATGGTTTTTGTTCTTTCTAATGATGTTCAGATACGAATTCTGTGATAATATTTTCGGTTACTGTGGAACCGATTTATGTTAAAATCGTGAATGTTGCTCAAAATCGAGTTAAACATAAAATAACTTAAATACTAATTCGAATTTTAACAAGAAAGATCAATCATGCATAATGAATTGATTATGCAACACTTATCAACTGAAATGCAATTCTGTTTAAACATCTCTAAAATGCGTTACATTTAGCACTGATATATCTTAAATTATCACAGTACTGCAGCAGTTTATTATATTTGCAAATTTCTAACAAGAACTTCATCGAAAGAAATGAACCTTATTCCAATGACGTAATCGAAATATAAATCGTATGGCTCTCTATATAAAAGAAATGAATATTTCATTCATATCATTCCAGACTCCAGAGCTAAATAACTTTGCGTGAAAACAATTCAGCAATTCTTATACAACTCATCTTACAATCACTCGTTTACATTCTGCATCCATTAAAATTAGGCTTCGTTGTAGAAATAATTAAAGTTTGATGATCATTTAAATTCAAAATGATTGTAATTGCGTTGGAACAGAATATAGATCCACAGAAAATATGCAAAAATAAAGAGGTTTTAGAACGGATGCAACACTAAACATAAACTTAAAAGAACTTTTAAAATCACGATTTTAACATTGGGAAAAAAAGATGGATGCCATATTTTATTCTGAAGTGGGTCACGTGATCCCTCCATATAATATGGGTGTAATTATTATATTAATTTTTATTTAAAAAACTACTGAATATATTTTCCTGAATTTTTTTTATATATTTTAAGGAATAATTTAAATATTTTCTAAAATTGTCGAACCAATTTGTAAATTTTAGCTTCGCTTTAATTTTTTTTTTTTTTAAATTAGGTGCCATAGGGTTCAAATATTTCACTTTTTCTACCCGAATCCAATCTAGAACTAATTGGGTGATATTATACGTTTACATTCCCATATCTCCCACAGACAGTCTCAACAATATACTAAAATTTCATTTTGATAAAGTCATTTTTACGGCAGTTATAGTGTCAAAGAGCAGAGAGACAGACAGATACAATGAACAAAGTCATAAACACTTTTCAACTATGAAAAGTGTTAGAAAAATATCGTCAAACACCATGAACAATTACGATTAAAATGCAATCAGTATTGCGGAACAATTATATATCTTATTGTTAATACTTGTAAAATACTCTACAAAGAAACTACGGAGCCAACAGCCCTACCTTGCTGAAAACACCGATTCTCGTTAGATCATCGAAGTCAAGCAGCATCGGGCGCAGTTAGTACTTGGGTGGGTGACCACCTGGGAACACCGCGTGTTGTTGGCAGATTTCGGGCGCGGTAGCCCGGTGGTTTGCGCGCTGGATTTGCACGCTGCCACAACTGCCGCCGTGCTCATGCGGAGTACGATCACGTTAAACATGCGGGTCTGTAAGTCCTTCCTAGAGGTTCGTGGTAGGGGAAGGAGGTTACGGTCCCTGTGGATGCCTCCCCCACTGGGTTCCGGTCTAAATTGGGTGGTACTTCCCGGCCGTCCAAACAGTTACCTTACACCTTTCTGATAGGTCAAACAGTCTGGGTCTACAACAACAACAACAAAGAAACTACGAAAACTATCTTTTTATAATCACGATTATAAAAACTTTTATCTTGTTGACTGTCTGTTTAATTGACATCCATATAATTTAATTACAATAAGATGACACGTTTAATTCTCAAGTGTGACATTTGAATAGATAAAAAGTTAATTTCTACTTAAAACCTCTAATTTACATTTAAATGATGCTGGGTGTGTTGGAGAATTATACAATCCTCACCAGAAGCTTATGACAAGATACAAATACTTTAGTGCTTTTATATTCAGCCAACCTGGAACAAAATGTGCATATTATTAACAGCCAATCGGCAAAAGAATTACATGCGGAGTGAAAAAACATACAGTATACTACACAACAAATATGAAACTACAAAATGCAAAATTGAACAAGAAAGATCAATCATGCATAAAGCATTGATTATGAAACACTTTCCAACTTCAATGCAATTTTATACAAACATTTCTCAAATGCGATACATTCCTCGGTAATATTTTTTAAATTATCACAATACTATATTAATTTATTATATTTGAAAACTTCATCGAAGAAAATGAACTTCATTCAAATGACGGCATTGAGATATAAATTGCCTAGTTTAAACATCTCTAAAATGCGATACATTTCTCGGTAATATTTTGAAAATTATCATAACACTAAAATAATTTATTATATTTGAAAACTTCCTCGAAAACAAATGAACTTTATTCAAACGACATCATCGAAATATAAATCGCCTCTATATAAAAGCAGCATTTCATTCATAATCATTTGTCCAATCGTTTAATTCATCACAATACTATAATAATTTATTTTATTTAAAAACTTTAAAAATTGTTATCTATCACATTTATTTTAAATAGTGAAACCTTTCTCATATATAAAATAATTAAACTCTGAAAGATATTTATTATATAATATATCTCTTTTTTCTTTCTAGAGGATATAACGAGAGTCAGAATTTAATTGAATTTGTTTTTCTCCCTATATTAAATAATTTTTATTTAAAAAACTACCTGACATATTTTACTGAAATTTTTTTTATAAATTTTATGGTATAATTTGAATATTTTCTAAAATTTTCGAAGCAATTTGTGAATTTTAACTCCGCTTAAAAAATGCGCTTAAAAAACTACTGCGCTTAAAAAAACTACTTAAAAAATGTTTACTGCGCTTAAAAAATGTTTGAAACAGTAGGTTCCATAGGATTCAATGTATTTCATTTTTTCAATCCGGGTTCAATAAAAAACTAATTGGGTGATACTATTAATTTATATTGCCGTAGGTCCCACTGACCGTCTGAAAAACATACTAAAATTTCATTTTGGTAAAACCATTTTTACGGCAGTTATCGTGCTAACGGACAGACAAACAGACAGACAGAATGAACAAAGTTATAAACACTTTTCAACTTTGTTGTAAAGTGTTAAAAAATATATAGTCTTATAAATGAACCATACAGTTTAGAAACGACGAAGTTTAAAGTCAACTTATTTGATGCCTAATGTATTTTGTGCATTTCGCATTTGTATCTAAACCTGTTTTATCACTCACTTATCTGTAATTTATATTAGCATAAGATCTTCTATCTCTGTCAATCTGCCTGTTGCACTTGGCGACGAATTTGGCATAATATCGGGAACTTGGTGACTTTTCAAAGCCATTTTTACGGCAGTTATCGTGCTAACGGACAGACAGACAGATACACACACAGACAGACAGAATGAACAAAGTCATAAACACTTTCAACTATGCTGTAAAGTCTTAAAAAGTCATAAACACTTTCAACTATGTTGTAAAATGTTAATAAAAACGGGGAAAGTAAGATGTTTAAATGTTTAAGTGTGTTGATAATGATTTCACCTGTATGGAATCTAGTATAAGACGCCAGGTAAAAATAAGGTTTTGAACAGGGTCCCAATTAGAAATGGAGTCTCTATAGAAATAAATGAACACAGATTCAAATATCAAAACATTGCGAAGATTACTGCAGCAAGATAAAAAAATCTGATGTGGGCAGCACATGGCTTTCCCTGCAGACTTATATCGACGTTCTCTTTATTTTAAATAAATTTAATTCACTTTAAATTCAATTTTCGTTCTCATTTGATAACTGGACTTATTTTCAAAGGTGGCGTAGAGAAAATACGAAAAACTAAAATATCTCGAGAACAGCTAGTCCTAGTGTAATGGGGTTGGTCTTATTCTTTTCTTCGATAAAAATTACGTATTAAACAAGCATTTAATGGATATATTTGATTATACGTAGTTTTTTATTTTAGATTTTGCCGATTTTTGCAGGCCATTTTGCAAAAAAAGGCAGATTATTTTTTTTTAATCCTACCAAAATCTAATCAACACCATAGTGATCCACAAGTGACTTATCTACCAAATTTTGTGAAATTCGCTCCATTAGTTTTACAACTAGAGTGGATACAAGCTTTTGCGGGCCATTTCGTAAAAAAAAGGTGGGTTCTTTTATCCCGAATCGTATCCAAAACTAATCAGCTTTAGACTCGCCCACAAGTGACTTACCTACCAAATTTTATGAAATTCGGTCAATTAGTTTTGTAGTTTGAGTGGATATAAAATCTGCACAGACAGACACACAGACAGACAGACACACATACACAGACGTCACGCTAAAAATGGTTTTTTCGTATGCTAGAGATCTTGAAACGTGTAGATCCGTCGAAAACTTGAGTTGCGATTTTCGACATGATTCTAATACTTTCCGTATACATTACCATGTATTGCAGGGAAAGTAAAAAGTTTTATCAAAGAGGGGAACAAAATTATCAACAATTTGGGATTAAGGCGATGGAAAATTTATTTGTTTGTGACATCGCGATAATACTCGGGCAATTCCATTAATGGCTTCAGTGTTTTTACTGCTAATAATATAAAATGTGTAGTCTAATTTAGAATACATTTGTAATTTACTAATATAAATTTGTAGCCTATTTGTGGTATACTCTCAGAAATAAAAGGAACAATGGCTTGATTTGAAAAGTTAATTTTAAATTTATCATTCTGAATACGGCAAAATATAGGAGTAATATTTATAATGTTACTGGTGAAGAAAACTCAGTCGATTAGTGAGCGGCAGCAAACAAGGAGCGAAACCCCCGAACCCCAACGTTTGACGAGCTTCCGCGAACTGGGGGAGTGTGTTCGGGGCGGGTATGCTTCTGGCCACAAACTAGACAGGCTGAAAGAGTTTGCAAGGCGAGTTCCAGTGTTGGTAAGCGTCAGCGAAAAAGCTGAGAAGCCCTAATAGGCGTATTTCGCCTGCGCAGCAAGCAGAACTAAAGAGCTCACGAAACGACCTCACGTAGTTAATGAGTGTCAGCGAATAAGGGGCAGAATAGAAAAGAATAGAAAGAAAAGAGTATATAAGAATAGAAAAAAAAGAGTATATAAGAATAGAAGGAAAAGAGTGTATACGATAGAAAGAAAAGAGTATATAAGGATAGAAAGAAAAGAGTATATACGAATAGAAAGAAAAGAGTATATAAGAATAGAAAGAAAAGAGTATATAAGAATAGAAAGAAAAGAGTATATAAGAATAGAAAACGTTTGTTATCCATAATTAACTCATTAGATTTCTTATACAGCGAAAGAGCTCCAAGAAGTTAGCTAGCGTAGCTAGTAGGAGCAGAGCCCTTAGTTTTGCAAATAAGTAAAACTCTATTATTTTTTAGAATATTTGAATGGTAAAGGTCTTTCACAAAAGAGCATTTGAACACACCAAATAGAATTGCTTTCGGTTTGTGAATAGATATACAGTCAGTGCATACGCATATGCATTGAATAAGAATCATATTCCTAAATTACAACAAAATATGAACTTTGACAAAAACAATATAATTAAATATGCATTCAATTTTATTAATGGAGATGAACAATTCTGAGGATAAATTGAATAACAGCGATAATACTTTAAGAATAGTAATTTAAAATATTTTACCTTAAAAAAGCAGAATATCAATCAAAACGTTGATAAAACTTCACTGAAAGTTACGACATGACAGTTTGCAGAATTTCGAACCATATCTACAAAACTGGCGTGTCGAAATTTCAGAAAAGTAGACGGTCAGACAAGCAGACCATCAGAAAAGCAGACGATCATTAAGCGCAAAAAATCAAAATGCAGATTATAGAAGTGTGCCTCAAACCTCGAATCTCCGTCTTCAGCAGTCTTCCCAAAACTGTTGTCAAGCAGCATTCATTGCACAAAAACTGACGATAGACGGAATGCCTTGTTTCTTATATAGAGCGCAAAAATATAAATAAAGATTACATTTATTTGGAGAATCCCGAAATTGAAAAGACATGGACGTATACAATGACCTCGATTCATCTTTGTTCATAAATGTAATTTAGAGGTTCCTGAAGATATAGTCTCGAATATTACGAAAGATTTGATTGCTAAGGTGCACAAAAATTACCACACGCAGAATAAAATTAAAAAATATATATATATTTCCTGTATTTAACATAGCGGTTATCTTGGAGGGTAATATTCAATAGGCTATTCATGTTAGAATTTAAGAATAAAATGCGAGATTGAATAGAATTGTGCACAAATAATTGACTTTTAAATGCAATGTAATACTGCGGTGGAACACTTGATAATTTTCGAACTTATGTTGCTGGATTCGAATGTTAACAATGGTGTACGAACCTTGATATCTTAAATTAGTCAGTGAATGAAATTGCCTATTGAATTATTCTATTGAAATCTAAAATATCATTTAAAAAATTGTTCAATTAAAAAGTTCAAGTACGTTCAATATGGGTGCTTCTGTATGAATGTATTATAAGAATGAACTACGTGCAAGCGACATTATGTAAATGTCTATATATAATTGTCTAACTTGGCTACTGCATTTATGTCGCTTTAGACCCCCAAGAAGCCCCCGATGACTGAATCTTTGTACGCTTACAGTATCAGCTATGGAGTCTCTAAACAAAAGTGACCTAAAATTTTTATGGCGTACGTCTATTTTTCTGTCTGTCTGTCTTCATGTCCTTCGAACTCTTTTCTCACCTTTAACGTGTCCTAATCGTAACATAAGCCTCCAAATAAACAGGACCCATTCGTTACTAGAGTCTCTAAACAAACGTGACCTAAACATTTTATGGCGTACGTCTATCCTTCTGTCTGTCTGCCATCATGTCTTTCGGACACTTTCCTCACTTTGAACATGTTTTCGACGGCGTTGTAGAACACGTATTGACAGTTATTGACGAACGTGTATTAAGTTAAAACCATTCTTTGGATTCTTGGCTATAGCTAGGTAGCCACGTTTTATTTATCTATCCTTACACTTAGGCTCCTTTGCTTTGGGGCAGATATATACAGGGTAATTATAATTAAAGTTGCGATTTTAAAACGCTGTAAAGTAAGAACCACTGGTAAGAATGACTTGATATTTG
Organism: Amaurobius ferox; assembly: GCA_951213105.1. Lineage (NCBI taxonomy): Eukaryota > Metazoa > Arthropoda > Arachnida > Araneae > Amaurobiidae > Amaurobius > Amaurobius ferox. Next base: position 42,356,334 of record OX578152.1, read on the forward strand.
ACATGAATATATGTGAAGCAATGAAATTTTGTTTGGCGAAGGAAAAGAAATACTTCAAAAATGCACCGACAGGTGGCGCTGTATTTGTCAAACACGGGGTGTTGTTCCAACATCCTAATCGTAATATAAGTCTCCAAATAAACAGGACCCAGTCGTTGCTAGAGTCCCTAAACAAACGTGACCTAAATTTTTATGGTGTACGTCTATCCTTCTGTCTGTCTGCCTTCATGTCCTTCGAACTCTTTCCTCACTTTGAGCATGTTCTAATTGTAATATAAGTATGTTTATTTAAACAGAGTCCTGTTTATTAATCGTTACTGGAGTCTCTAAACAAACGTGACCTAAAGTTTTTATGGTGTACGTCTATCCTTCTGTCTGTTTGTCTTTATGTCCTTCTGACTCTCTCTCTCCCTTCACGTGTCCTAATCGTAATATAAGCCTCCAAATAAACAGGACCCAATCGTTACTAGAGTCTCTAAACAAAAGTGACCTAAACTTCTTATGGCGTATGCCTATCCTTCTGTCTGTCTGTCATCATGTCCTTCTGACAATTTCCTCACTTTGAAAGTGTCCTAATTGTAATATAAGCCCCAAACACACAGAATCCAATCGTTACCAGAGTCTCTAAACAAACGTAACCTAAACTTTTTTAGCCCTTTCACGAAAAATTCTATTAAAAATCCGATAACATGACACCATCGTTTTTTGTTCTTCTATCTTTAAAATTGCGGAAGCTTCATAAATTAGCGAATTCAAAAATAAACTTTTTTTATCACGAAAGTCATTAATGAAATATCTCTCTAGATCGTTGCCCTTCATATGAAGTCCGGACACGAGCCCACAAAGAAGCTATTGTTCTGATGTCTTTTAATCTAGGTATATAAATGAAATTGCAGTATGCACTTCTTTCTGTTTATCTTAGCACGGGAAAACTCGCATATTTCCTTTCTGACAGAATTATTATCAAAGCTAAAAAAAAATACTCTAATTATTAAAAGTTAATTTTGAATTTAAAGTTTCTTTACGGTATACAATACACATTAAGAACAGGTATACTAACAGTTTAGAATAAATTTTATTGTTCGTTCTATTAACTATGCCTTTTTTAAGAAAATCGGCATTGGGTCCAGTCCGACAGAGCCGGAAAGGTTTTGCGTGAATAACATTTTGCTAAATAAAATTAAACTTTTGTAATGAAGAAAAATACTGATTTAATCCTACATCTGATTATATACACTTATAGGGATTTCAAAGCGGTACAAATTCTAGCATATTGTTAGAGCTATCACTTTTAGTTTATAAGATATAAGCATAAGAATTGAAAAACGTAACAATTTTATACCTCTTCAACTTGATGATTACTCGTAAACTATAAGAGCTATTATAAATATAAATATATATTTTAATAGTATTTTCTAGTACAGCTCTTTTTATTTACTATTTATATCTATCTTTTAAAGTTTATATATCGAGGGAAAGACAGAAGAAAAGAAAAAACACTCGCTTAGTGAGCTACTATTTTGTAAATTTTTTCGAAAAAATCAACATATATAAATATTTAAATTATTTTTACATATTCATAATCTAAACAACTATTTCCGTCAAAACAATAAAAATTATTTACATTTTTTTCGAATTTTACAAGAAAATTTTTGAAAAATGGGAATTATGTGTTCAAATGATTACAGTTATAGCGTGCTACCCTTTACTTTAAAGAGCTTGAAAAAAATCTTTCGATTGATACAATACTTGAATATATACCCTCGAGTGCGGGTAACTTACTCCCTCCCCAGGGGGACTAATGACGTCACTAACAAAAAAAAAACTGTGTCGCGGCTATGTTTCACAACAATGATGGAAACTAAACTGTTTAGTGATCATTTACTCATAAATAAACCCTTTTATGCATGATTATGCCAAATTTTTTTACCTATGCTGCCATGTTAACGAAATATAAAATTTCAAATAAATTTCGAAGTTTTCGCTCGAATTAAAAGCATTTTTATCTAATTCTAGGTTTCCATATAACACAGCCAGTCTCTTGAAAATAATCCATTATTGTTTGTGGCTGCTATCGCGAACACAAGAAATCGACCAGAAATATCTGGCAGACATCACTCCAAAAATAGTCAAAAGGTATTCAAGAGGTCTTAAATCATATATTTGCATCAAAATCTCAAGATCGAAACTTTTCGTGAAAACAGTACTTTCTCAATACTTTATATCAGAAAGAAATAATGTAAAAAGATAAAATTGCAAGACAGTAAATCCACACAGAAAGTTATACACTGACTTCCAAAAGTTCAAATTTTCATTTTTCGAAAGGGTATTTGAATTTGAGTGCCTGAAAATCGCTGCGAATGTAGATGGTAGTATGCAATTATCGTATGTTACAGCAAATTACGATTGACTGTCCGGATATATGCTAATTAGTCAGTTGTTGAAGACGTCAGCATTCTAAAGGGTTTGAGGATATGTATTTAAATTCTGATACGAAGTGTTTATAACTTTTGTAGGATTATTTTTGATGATATTCGTGTTTCTATGGCTGAAAGAAGACGAATGACAGCTGGAGAGCCCTGGCGTGCTGTCAGGCGCATTGAAGCAAGACAGTCAATCACAATGTCGCTATTTTCTTTGGCGTTAATCATTCGGTAATTTCCCAATTATAGAAACAATTCCAAACAAGTCAAACAGTTAATCGGAGACCTGTGCCAGGTCGTCCAAGGGTTATCACTCCCTCTGATGATCGGTATATTGCTATAGTAGCCACGCGGAATCGACGAGCGACCTCCACAACTGTTACATCCATAGTTACAACGGCACTTGGTAAGACAATATCTGCAAGTATTGTGCGCCGAGGGCTCCACATGAAGTGACTGTATACCCAAGTACCACGTTCTTGTGTTCCACTAACCGTCCAAGCCAGAGGGACAAGATTAAAGTGGTGTCGTCAAAATGCCAATTAGACTGTCTCAGTGAAACGTCCTGTTCACGGACGAGTCCAGATTTTTCCTGGAATCAGATAATAAGCATGTAAAGGTCTGAAGAGAACGAAGCACACTCAATCAGGCTAATAACACCATCGAGCATCACTAATTTAGAGGTGGAAGCGTCATGGTGTGGGCTGGAATTTCAATGGATTATTGCACAGAGCTGCACATCTTTAAAGACGGTTCTGTGACGGCTGCGCGGTATCTGGATGAAGTTCTAGACCCCATTGCGAGACTACGCTGCAACAGTAGGTACTGATTTCCTCCTTATGGCCCATCCCCATCGAGTTAACATTGTTGACGAATACATGGAAAGTGAGGGCACTTCTCGTATGGAGTGGCCGTCTTATTTCTCCGACCTTAATCCCATTGAAAACCTTTAGGATGCCCTCGGGAGTGCTGTCTCTGCACGTTTACCTCCTCCAGCCAGTCTCAGAGTTGGAAACTGCCCTATTGGAGGAATGGCTATTGCTCGCATCACCTCATTGAAAACATGGGAAATCGTTGTAAAGTTTGTGTGAAGGTCCGATGTGGCCACATACCATATTAATGTACTTTTTGTTTGGTTTATTTGCCTTTAAACATCATTTTGTAATGACCCTAATGTAACGTCATCATGTAACTTACGAAAAGTGAATATATTTTTCCTCTTTGTACATAATTCTTGTTTTCTTTAATGCATAAACATATTTGCTACATTCATGTACAATTTTGAGTTAATCAACGTTTTACTTTTTCATTTTTGTTGATTTAACCGTCCGTGCTTAACTTTTGGAAGCCAGTGTATTTAAGAAAGAAAAAAAATCCTTTTACCGAATTGTTTTTAGATGTTTCGAAATTGAGTAAGTATATTTTTAAATTTACGACATGCATTTCGAATCTTTGAAATTGTGCAATTTATCATTTTGATCACAATAAAACATGCAATAGGAATTGATTTTGATTTATCAGAAACAAATATTGCACAAACAGTTCGGAATCCGTTTGAAGATATTTCTATAAATTGTCAAATTTTTTGATAGCGTCTTATAATTTAAATATTTCTGAACACCAAGTAAATATGAAAACATTGGTAAGTATCTTTGTTATGTCTTATATTTTTACAAATAATAATTCTAACTTATTTTTAAAGTGCTGATTCTGATACACTGAAATCGGCTATAGAATATTCTGTCAAAATCTAAAATAAAGGAAACTGTATGCTTGCATGTTCATTTATCAGGTACTGGAAAACGAACACACAACCATGAAAATGCATATAGAAATACTTTGAATCAGGAAAAGAAATATCTCGTCGGTATTTTTTATTCGAATTTGCTATTTAGGCATTAAATGTTGGTTCGCCATTTTGAGCGATTTTCGACACAAATTGGTTGCATAGTGATTGAAAATATCATCGCAATTTTCATCCTGACGCCATCGGAAAGATCAAAGAATTAACTTTCAAACAAACTTTAACGAAATCTATACTATCAGTAGACGAATTTTTGTGAATTAAAAATATATATACAGGGTGATTCAAATAATATGGGCCAAACTTTACGAGGAGTTAGTGCACACCAAATCAAGCATTTTTAGTCATAGTTTACCGGGTCTAAAATGAAACGTAAAGGCTTTACAGGGCGCTTACTCGGTGGGAAGAGGAAGCTCCGCAAACTTAAAAGCGTCATTATGGTTGTTATTTTCTGGTTGAAGAAGAAAATCAAGTATGCAAATTTTATCTGGGGAAGAAGAAGAACCCTTATTCAAATTATCGTAACACCGAATGTACCGCTTTATCAGTTTGCAGCAGTTATTTGCAGCTCCAAGTTTTGAGACGAGGGTGGAATTTGCAAATAGGGAAAAAGCCAATATGCATGTCCTCTATGGAGCTGCAAATAGGAATGATAGAGAAGTACAACGACGGTACGGAAAACGTTCCCCCATAGTCGGCTGCCCAATCGTAAAACAGCTCTGTAAATCGGGATCATTTTTCGCTAGCAGGTCTGTTGCAGGTCATGCAAGCAGTGCTAGAACGCCAAGTGTTGAACAGGCAATTCTGGACACAGTAGCAATACAGCAAGGCACAAGCACAATAGCAATGGAGCAATGTGCCACAATCCACGGTATGGTGTGCTCTGTATGGGGAACAGTTACACCCACACTATCTCCAACGAATCCAAGCAATGACTGTGGTAGCTCTTTTGAGCCATTAATGTAATTATTGTTCATTAAATACGAATTTATAACTTCAAAGTCATTCTTGTGTTTTCGCCTCACCTCATCGGTTTCACCATTAAGCGCCCACTGGCTCATTTACGTTACATTTCGGACCCGGTAAACTATGACAAAAGATTCATGGTTTGATGTGTACTACCGCCTCGTAAAGTTTGGACCACTTTTTTTAATCACCCTGTATACATGCGTTTTTTGTGTCAACTCCCTGGGTGTAATTTTTAGTTTAAGTCAAACAACTAATCATACCCTAGAGCGAGTCAAGTGGCCTGGGTTTTTAACCCATACCATCTCCAGCTAATCCAAGCAATGACTTCAGCGGATTTTCCTTGTCGCATCGACTTCTCCTGCTGGTTCATGGTGAGTGCCGCGCAGACAGATTTTCCGATGACTGTTCTTTTCACGGATGAAGCCTCCTTCGCACGTGATGGCATATTTAACATCCACAATGAACATGTGTAAACCCACATACAACATATCCACATGCGCATTAGTGAGCCAAAGGCCCTACCGTGCTGAAAACACCGGTTCTCGTTAGATCACCGAAGTCAAGCAGCATCGGGCGTGGTTAGTACTTGGGTGTGTGCTCACTTGGGAACACCGCGTGCTGTTGGCACATTTCGGGCGAAATAGCCCCGTGGTTTGCGCCCTGGATTTGCACGCTGCCACAACTGCCGCCGTGTTCATGCGGAGTACGCGATAACGTTAAACATGTGGGCCCGTAAGTCCTTCCGAGAGGTTGGTGGTAGGGAAAGGAGGGTGTGGTCTCTGTGGATGCTTCCCCACTGGGTTCCGGTCTAAATTGGGTGGCACTTCCCGGCCGTCCAAAGGGTTACCTTACACCTTTCTGGTAGGTCGGACGGTCTGGGTCTCAACAACAACAACATGCGCATCAGTGACAATTCTCCGTCAATGCGGGGGCAGGAATTATCGGCTACCGCCTAATAGGATCGTATCTTATGCCGGAACGACTTGATGGGAGAATGTACCGTATTTTCCTGCAGGAAATCTTATTGGAATTTCTGGAGGATGTCCCAACAGACATCCTTCGGCGCATGTGATTTCAGCACGATGGAGCACCAGCCTACTTTGGGCGAGAGGTAAGGAATTATATGGACGTAACTTTTCCGCAGGGGGGTGTCAGAGATCAAAAGACTAAAATGCCGTTGTTGACAGTATTCTAAAGGGTGGACATTATCGCCATTTGTGACGTCACTGAGTTAGAAAGAGAAGTACTTGTTTCTCCGAGTAGTATTCAGTTCTTCGAGAAAACATAGGCTGTGGCAGTCGTTGTTTTAATATAATGTGTACTTCTATTGTAAAAGTGAAGTTTAAGTGTAAATTTGCGTATTATAGATGTATATACTATATTGGCATTTTCGTGTATATAAAGTATAATTTTGATTAATCGTCGTATATGAATTGCGTTTTGTGAGTTCAAAAATGCCTAACTGCGCGGTTTCTTTGTGTTCAAATTGTTGCAAGCAGTCAATGGGATCTATCGGTTTTCATAGATTTCCTAAAGATCCTATACTCCAAACATTATGGTTCGTGAAGTTCAAAAGTGAAGATAAAATAACAATCGCTAACGCCACTGTCTGGTCGAGTAACTTTTGTGATGAAGATTTTAAAGAAGAGTTTTGGGCTAAATTTTTTAATTTGAAACCAGTTTAAAGATTAAAACAAGGAGTTGTTCCTCATCTAAATCTGCCATCGTAAAAATTGAACGATCGGTAAGATTAAAAAAACGGAAAATAGAAGCAGAAACTATGACGAAGAAAAAGCTTAGAACACCTTGTGTATTACCTGTAATTGGAGTTTCTGAATACAAAATTTCTGCTAATAGCTCAATAAATGGTGGTGGAAACAAAAACATCGTTTATAAAAAAGATGAAAATACTGAAGAAAATCAAACTATGAATGGCTTAAAACCTGCTGATCATATTAAAAATATAAAGGACTTAAATGAAGAGATAATTTTTCTAAAAAGTGAAAATATGTAGTTAAAAAAAAAGTAACAGCTCTAGAGAATGACACAAATTTACAAAATGAAAATCAAAAGTATAATGCAAAGTATATCAAGGCATTAGTGCTTTAAATTAAGCAGTTGAAAGGTCGCTGTTTGCTTGCCAAACAAAGCGAAGTTAAATATGAGTAGAGCGAGGTTATCAACGATTTATCATCATATTTTAATGAAGGACAAATACGTAGAACTCTTAAAAAGAATAAAAATTTGCCATAGACAGACTCTGATATATCAGTTGCTTTAGCATTACGAAGTGTGTCGAAAATAACTTTATAAAGTTTAACTATTGAGTTATTAAGTAGTTTTAAAACTCCATAAAGTTTATTAACATCAATTTTGCATGCTTAAAATATAGTGAAAAATGACATATCCAGTGGCTTAGCCAAGAGTCATAATCTTCTACTAACTCACAAAATGCATCGTCTTTTCTTTGGGTAAATATAATCTGCTGCTGTTGACCATCCATTCGACCGTCAACTCCCCCTTTTCCCAAAATCCGAACGACGCTTTTTTATATAATGATATATATAATTATGTAATTACTAGATTGATGATATTTCATTGTCATCAATATATTATATATGTATGTGGGATTTTTTACGCAATTAGATATTTTTTAAATACATATTTATATTACATGTAGAAAATGTTATAGATGTTTAAGATAATGGATACTATATTTTTAAAAATCCACTGATTAGATCATATCTGTATTAAAACACTTGAAATGTAATTTTTACATTTACTACACTTTTCACGAAATATTTCAACTTTTATTATATATATATGTGTTACAATACTTTAATGATAGCCCTAAACATGTATGAGCGTGATCATTTAATTTCATTCTTCTAAAATTTTATTAAGAATTTTATTATGTAATTTCAAAATTTTCCTTGGAATTTAAAACAAAATTCTATCTAGTTCTAGATTTTTCGTTAACAAAGCCGAATGAAAAGTCTCATGATAAACCATTAATATTTGTGGAAGCAATCTTGTACAAACAAGAAAAAATTCACCACTGACGGACAAGCGGTCATTAATGCAAAAATAGTTATAACGTGTTTAAGAATTCTAGAACATATATAGGCACCAAATTCCCGAAATTGACAATTTTCGGGAAAACAATACTTTCTCAATACAACGTATGAGAAAGTAAAAATAATGGTGTTTTCAATGTCACAGGACGCATTGACATACACTCAAACCTGTTTTTGTGCGGTCTATTTTTGTGCGATTTTTTATTTGTGCGATTTTTTTTTGTGCGGTATATGAAAATTTCAATCAAATTGGAACATGACAGCAGATAAAATCTATGCAGGACTCCAACTTTGCCATAAATTAGAATGTCATTTTCTTGCAATCGATGCCAATTTTGAAAGAACTTCAAAATTCCAAAAGGAGCTTCAATCTTGTATATCTGGCTACCGAGACATATACAAGCGTCTAGTGAAACAACAGTCGTCGCAAAAACTGATCACCGACTACATGGTAACTGACAAAAAGTCAACTCTAAACGAGTGCGAGGTAGTATCTTCAAGTGACGAAAACGATTTTGAACCAGTTTACCACAAGAAAGTTCGCGTATTGTCAGACTACGAAGGATAATGGTTATACGTTTTGAAAAGTTTTGTATGTGTATAATAAGTACACATGTAAATAAAATATTTAAAAATGTTCGCATGTGTATTTTCTAAATCAGATTCCAAAAGGTTTGACGAGATACCAAGTAGCTGCCAAGCCTCGTGTCTTGATTTCGTTTAAAAAAGCAATTCCTACTTATTTCGTAAGCTTTTGAGTTATTTTCTTCGTGAGACTTTTTTTATGCGATCCCTAATCACGGCATAAAAAAATACTTTTTAATTGTGTTGCTAAAACTATTTTTATAGCTACTCGTGAAGTTTTGGGCGATTTCTTTTTATGCGTTTTCTTTTATGCGGTCCCTATCCAGGGCACAAAAATAGGTTTGAGTGTATATGATCCTCCAAAAAAAAAAACTCCAAAGACAGAAATTGCAGAGGGTGAAATCGGAAAGCAAAACTTACAGGCTATTTTCCAGGGTGAAATACAATTTTTATCTCTACTAGATAAACTGTTGTATTCCATGTTCGACGAGATTTTTCATTACATATAACACTTAACGCCAACTATCATCTGGCTTAAAAAAATTAAACACTTGTGAAAACTTTTAACGTTTAAAGTAAATCACACTTTCTTTAATAGCATACTGAGGTTGTGAACTTCATTTATAGACACTCTGTATGTATATAAGGGAAGTAAAACCTTAACATTATATGGTGAGAAGTTGCGCTTTAAATTGCAGATCACCAATGCATACTAGCATGGCCAGGTCTATTTCAATAGGGTAAATATAGGTTATGCGTGAGCTTGCAACTTAAGCTTAATCTCACCATATTACTTTCCATATATATATTGCATAAAAGTTGTCGACCCCGTCAAAATACTTTCCCTATATATTGTATAATATATAGTGAAAGTATATTGTGATGGGGTCAAAAAATAGATTTCGAGTTTTCAACGAAAAAGCACGTTAAGAGCACGTTCCCTGAAGTCAAATCGATTAGTTTATGACGTGATGTCTGTGTGCATGTGTGTACGTCTGTGTTTGCAAATATGGCTGAGGGTATGGGTGTGTATGTGTGTGTGAACACGCTTGCGTATGTGTGCGTATATGTGTGTGCGTGTGTGTGTGTGTGTGTGTGTTCGTGTGTGAAGACGATATCTAACAAACAAATGGGGAGTTTCGAATAAAGTTTGGTACAAAAATTAAAATAAGTGAATGCTGGAATCCTATTGATTTTAAACATAATCGAATGTTCAGAACCCCCCCCCCCCCTAAATTTTCGAATGAATCTTAGAAGATATCAAAAAATAAGAACCTTCAATAATGTTACAAAAATAAATATTTCTTTAATTTTTCATTAGAAAACGATTGACATAAATTTTAGAACGCTATCGTGAACCGTTCTCCAGATATTGCACTTTTTTACAGAAATTTATAAAAAAAATTCCATAAAATTAAAATAAAAGTATCAACATTTGTAAGATATGGTCACTTTTTCTATATAATATTATGAAATCAATACATTTGACATCATTCTCATGGATCTAGTTCGTTCCATTTACGAGAGAAGATACTTTGTTGTTGTTGTTGAGACCCAGACCGTCCGACCTACCAGAAAGGTGTAAGGTAACTGTTTGGACGGCCGGGAAGTGCCACACAATTTAGACCGGAACCCAGTGGGGGAGGCATCCACAGGGACCGTACCCTCCTTCCCCTACCACCAACCTCTCAGAAGGACTTACGGACCCACATGTTTAACGTGATCGTACTCCGCATGAACACGGCGGCAGTTGTGGCAGCGTGCAAATCTAGCGCGCAAACCACGGGGATACCGCACCCGAGATGTGCCAACAGCACGCGGTGTTCCCAGGTGGTGACCCACGAAGTACTAACCGCGCCCGATGCTGCTTGACTTCGGTGATCTAACGAGAACCGGTGTTTTCAGCACGGTAGGGCTGTTGGCATGAGAAGATACTTTGTTGTTGTTGAAACCCAGACCGTCCGACCTACCAGAAAGGTGTAAGGTAACTGTTTGGACGGTCGGGAAGTGCCACCCAATTTAGACCGGAACCCAGTGGGGGAGGCATCCACAGGGACCGTACCCTCCTTCCCCTACCACCAACCTCTCGGAAGGACTTTCGGACCCACATGTTTAACGTGATCGTACTCCGCATGAACACGGCGGCAGTTTTGGCAGTGGCTGGAATCGAACCCGGGCCTACCGAGTACAACTCCAGCGCGCTAACCAATGGGCTACCGCGCCCCGAGAAGATACTTTGTGTAATAGTTTTGTATTTTAATGCCTAAACATTCAACAACTGTCCTTTATATGTAAGAAATACTTTTCTGTCCGTTTGTGCTTAACGCATGGCGATGAATTTGGCGAATTTTGTGATTCATTCAGCGATATATTGCCAGCTTGGAAAAACTATCGTAAAATTGCAAAAATAGCAACATGAAATAATTTTACAGGTTGTCATCTGGACAAGCGTACAATGTAATTCAACATTGGAAATATTTTACCATAGATCTTATACATCATCTTTTCACTGTGACAGTAAATTTATTGCATTATAGGGAAAGTCGTGTACTGCCCACATTTTATTTATTTTTTTTATTCTCAGGTATTAGTCGTATTCGTGATTGCCATCATCTGTCAACATGAAACTTTTGGCCAATCATCATGGGATTTTCAAAGAGTTCAAGCCTTTGGAAAGCGTATTCTTGACCAAATGAATGCATTGCTTCAGACATATGACAAGTCTTTTAGTGCAGAGCGGATTTACAATGCCATTAACAAATTATTTTCTCCGTATTTCCACAAATATCCGCCGGCGACACTACAGTTTGCAAAAGGTTATATCAAAGGAATAAGACCGAAGGACCCTTGACGAAGAAGCTCTGATGAGTATTATAAAATACTGAAGAATATTGTTAATTCGAATACCGATATTTTGATTTATCTCGTTTTTCGAACGATATTTACATTATGATAAGAGACGCCATTTTTTTGTTCTCATTTACTCAAACTATGAATAAATTATATAAATAAAATTGAAAGTATGTTTATCTGCCTGTTTGTTTGTTTGTATAGATCATCACGGGAGAACGGCTGCACAGAATTTCATGAAATTTCGGAAATACACTTAGTACGGTCCCACTTAAAAGTTCGACTTCCCTCTGTCATTTTATCTGTCTGTCTTCATATTCTTCTGGCTGTATGTCTTCATTGCCCTTCTGTCTGTCTTGTCTTTCTCTATCTACATGTATCTCTGTTTCTCTGTCTGTCTCCATGTCTTCCTCTCTGTTTTTCTTCCTGTCCTTCTGTCTTCCTGTCCTGTCTTCATGTCCTTCTGTCTTCATGTCCTTCTGTCTTCCTGTCCTGTCTTCCTGTCCTTCTGTCTTCCTGTCCTGTCTTCCTGTCCTTCTGTCTTCCTGTCCTGTCTTCCTGTTCTTCTGTCTTCCTGTTCTTCTGTCTTCCTGTTCTTCTGTCCTCCTGTTCTTCTGTCTTCCTGTCCTTCTGTCTTCCTGTCTTTCTATCTTTCTGTCCTTCTGTCTCCCTGTCCTTCTGTTTGTCTGTCTTCATGTCCTTCTTACTGTTTCCTCACTTTGAGCGTGACCTAAACTTTATAAGAACTTCCAAACAAACCGAAACGTCACATAATCGCTTTTTTAGAATCTATACATTAAATACAATTCGAAATACTATAATTTGATCTGATCGTAGTTTGTGACTTTATCTCTGAAATTATGGACGCTTTATAAATAAACAAAATATAGCCTTATAAGATCAATGCAAGAATCATACAAAAATGCACGTCGATCTATGATTTTGTCTTCTTTAAAGTTTTCTATATCCAGAAAAATTGTAGTAATTAAGTTAATGACTTGTCCAGTGCTGTATTTTTGTCCACGGTCTGGACTGTAACTTTTCCCAATTTTTTGTTCCATTTCTTAATCTTTGGAGCTCATATGTGTCATTTTAACCTTCTTTCCGTTTTGTTGGGTCTCAGTTATTCTTGTTTGGAATTTAATTGTCTTGTCAGGATATTTCTGTCGTATTTTGACGGACGCCAATCTTGCATGTTACTTCTTGTTTCGAATTGGCTGGACTATTATTTATGCTGCTTTCTGATTAGCTCTCTCAAGTCAGCTGTTAATTCAGGTCGTGGATACAGTATATCACACTATGTTTCTTCTATTTACGCCCATTTCTCTGTTGAACTTCGGGTTTGTTTGTTCTCTTGGACTAATGAAGGGGATCCAGCATATCCTTGAAACAGCTGCACACTGGATTATTGTTTTATGTGTGCTTATATGCGTTGTTCAAGCTTTGCATATGGCCTTGTAATTCTTCACAACTAGTATTTAAGTCTGTAAAAGACAGAACTAACAGTCTTTATTTAGCTGCTACCTTTTTAATAAGTTTTATTCCTTTATGCACTGTAAAACATTCTGCAACCTTTGCTCATTTTTAGCTACTTTTTTGATAATTTGTATATATATATATATATATATATATATATATAAGCCAAAAGGCAGTAACCACGATGACAAGAGTGACTAATAAAGCAGGTAATAAAATGACAATCAGGCGCGATGCAGCTCATAAGTGTCAAATATACATAAAAGTTTCAAAAAGTACAATACGTGGAAAGAAGCCAACAGGGATATACGAATAGGGCTAGGGGGATTGTGACCCCTAGTTCCCGGTTAAAAGTCGACTTTTACTCCAATGGAAACGCTCCCGGAGCCGGTATATGCCTGTGGCAATATTTCCAGGAAGCATCAGAACAAAAAACGCACTCCGCTCGAAGATACGCGGACAATGTGGAACCAACCAAGAAACGGTTTGCAACCGACATCGAATAAGTTGAAAAGCACGAGAGCAATATTGGAATGAAAGCAAAACGCGCCACACGCCATGTCTATCTATCCAGTCGAAATAGAAAAATGAAGATGCGCACGCAGTCGTTAAAGGCGTTGCTAGCTTAAATTATATATCGAAGGTGTTGCCAAAATCGGTTCGAAAAGCATTCTCTTCCTTCTTATACAATGTATTATAATAATGTTTGATGAATCCCAATGGATAATTCTGTCTCAAAGCCTCCCCGATGAAGACTGCGCCGCTCTGTACTCTATCTCTTGTATGAGAATGTATACGTGCGTTGCGTAAGAAATGATTTACCATGACGTTACGAAAAACTGCATGACTCAGATTGGATTTCCAATTTATGATGTAATTGATTTCCATGTCAAAGTGCTTACGTTTGTCGTATAGTCGTGTGTACGTGGGTTCGTTGTCCTTGAATTTGATATTAATATCAAGATAATTAATCTCATTCTCTTGATCCTCGTTGGTTTCGATAAGTTCCAGATTTGATGGGTAAAAACCGAAGTCGAATTTATTGCTCTTTTTATTTAGTCCAATCAGCACATCGTCAATGAAACGAAAATATGGCATTTCGTTTAAAATATGTAATATATATATATATATATATATATATATATATATATATATATATATATATATATATGTATATATATATATATATATATATATATATATATATATATATATATATATATATATATATATATATATATATATATATATATATATATATATATATATATATATATATATATATATATATATATATATATATATATATATATATATATATATAATATATATAAATAAATATATATATATATATATATATATATATATATATATTATATATATATATATATATATATATATATATATATATATATATATATATATATATATTATATATATATATATATATATATACATATATATATATATATATATATTATATATATATATATATATATATATATATATATATATATATATATATATATATATTATATATATATATATATTAACCTCATCGAAATCATACTACTGCATAAAAATGCATATATACAGCTTAATCAATCTAAAACTGAAATTGAAATCGCATCAAGGCTAAATATAAAACTTTGAGTTACAACATGAATTCAATCAGATTCCCATATATAACTCTTATACCTAAACTTCATGAAAACCCCATAAAATTTAGACCTGTCACTAACGGTTATAAAACATATTTAACTTATGCTAATGTAAGACTTTTAAGACTTTTGAAGAACATATTGAAAAAAATAAAAAATTCTGGCGTATATTTCATAAATAATAGCTGTGAAGTTATAGAAAAACTTAAAAATATTTCTGACAATTTACAATACAGAAGTTGTGATTTTAATGACCTTTTTTGCAATATTGACATAGATGATTTGTTTGCATATTAATGGAGATGTATAAGTATGAAATGCAAAACCTTATTAAAAAACATATTTACAAGTGTCTGATCGAAATGGTCTTGTTTGAAACTGTACTATACGACGGAACAGTGTTTTATAAACAGCGTAATGACATACCAATGGGAGGGGCTTGCTCCTCTATTCTAGCAGATATCTACTTAAACAAATATGAAGAAGGAACTCATATATTAAATGAAATTGTATACATTCGTTATGTGGATGACATTTTGTATGCTTGCCCCGATGGCCAGGATCACTTAGATTTTACTTTTTATCCATCTAACTTAACCTTGACGGAAACTACACGTAACACGGTTCAGAGTATTAATTTTCTGGACTTAACTATATATAAACAATCTAATGGTAAGGTAGGATTTAAACTATATGATAAAAGAAAAGACTTCAATTTTAAAATAAATTACATAATTCAATGGAATTCTTGTCTACATCATAATGTATTCAGAAACATTATTTTAAATTTTTTGTCCAGAAGCAAACGATTAAATAGCAGTGAAGAAAATCGATATGGAAGCGATCTGTGCTACCTGAATGAGGCAATTGCAAAAGGTTACCCATTGCGTTTTCTAAGTAACATTATATGTAAATTTTTCAACATAACCGTAACGGAAAGTTACAATTTATATTTATATAAAGGTACACTTAGAGTTTAAACATCAGATACGATGCTAATACGGACGTCATAGTTTAACTATTTAAAGGAGTTCTATTTATACACAGAATGAGAAATTTACTTTTTGGAAGTTTCAATGGTGAAGTGTATGCGAGGTTTGTTTGTCTTGTTATATATTGGTGCTAAATATTAGCTATTTAAAATGTCTTTTGTGTTTCTGTTTGGATGTAGTGAATCTTGATGATACAGTTTTTGTGGTATAGTCAGAATTGGTCTTTCAACTTTTTAACATTTAAAGTTTTAGTATAATGTACTCGGTTTGCGGCATTGTATCCGCTTCCGGGAGTGTCGTCATGATATTAAGCTGGGTTAACCGGGAAGTAGGGGTCACAATCCCCCCGGCGGAATTTTGATGCATTGTTGTTCTTTCTTCATTCTCTTTTGTATTATATATATATATATTCAAAATGAAAAGAGGTATGGATGGAAGCAATGTACCAAAAGATGGCCGGGGGGGGGTTGTGACCCCCTCACCCCGGTTAAGCATACTTTGCGTCGCGACAACACTCCCGGAGAGCCGGTACATTGCAAAAAAAGAATACGAATGT
The DNA here is from genome assembly GCA_951213105.1 of Amaurobius ferox. Lineage (NCBI taxonomy): Eukaryota > Metazoa > Arthropoda > Arachnida > Araneae > Amaurobiidae > Amaurobius > Amaurobius ferox. The sequence goes on from OX578152.1 coordinate 42,372,727, forward strand.
ATCAAGTTTTAAGATAAAAACCATACACAAAACAAATATAAGAGAAAATTGTTGAGATCCAGCCATATCAAAAATCACTAACAGTAAATGTTTGAAATAAGGTCTATGTGTATAGGGTCTATCTATATAGTTATATATATATATATGTATAGGATCTATTGTGTAATACGATATGGAAGATTTGTTTCATCTGGTATGATACGGTATACATGATGTACATCTACATGTATGATAGTGATAACTGTCATTGAGGTAAAATGGTTTTGGAGATAGAATTTGTTATTATTGTCCTATTAAGTGTCAATATTTAAAGTCTTCTTTAAGTAGAAGCTATGTAATTTTGCTCATTTATACTCGTGAACTTATTTCAAACATTTACTGTTAGTGATTTTTGATATGGCTGGATCTCAATAATTTTCTCTTATATTTGTTTTGTGTATGGTTTTTATCTTAAAACTTGACACATTCGTATTCTTTTTTTGCAATGTACCGGCTCTCCGGGAGTGTTGTCGCGACGCAAAGTATGCTTAACCCGGGGTGAGGGGGTCACAACCCCCCGGCCATATTTTGGTACATTGCTTCCATCCATACCTCTTTTCATTTTGAAAATATTTTTAATCCTCTTTTTAGTGCAACTTTGCGCCTTTTAAGTGTGATTTCTGATAAATTTATAATATTTTATTTCAAGGTATTTTCATATTATATATATATATATACACTCAAGTGAAGTGCCAAAAGTCATGGGATACCTCTCAAATTATCGTGTTGGGTCTCCTTTAGCTCGGCGAAGTGCAGCAATTCGACGTGGCATGCACTCAACTAGTCGGCGAAAGTCTCCAGGAGAAATGTTTAGCCATGCTGTCTCAATAGCAGTCCATAATTGCGTGGTTGTGTTAGGTGCTGGAATTTGGGCAGGAATTTATCTTTCGAACATATCCCAGATATGCTCCAAGGGAATCATGGCTAGCAATCTAAGTGGCCAAATCATTTCATGGGATTATCCCGAGTACTCCTCAAACCAATCGCGAGCAATATGGGTCCGGTGACACAGAGCATTATCATCCTGGAACATCACATCGTCATTGAGGTGCGTGAAGTCCATAAACGGTTGCAAATGGCCACCCAGTATTTGAACATAGCGATTTCCTGTCAATGACTGGTTCAATTTGACCAGAGGACTCAACCCATGCCAAGTGAACATTCCCCATACCATTATGGAGCCACCACCAGCTTGCACAGTGCCTTGTTGACAAGATGGATCCATTACCTCATGGGGTTTGAGCCATATCCGAAAGCGACCATCAGATCGTACCAACAGCAAACGTAACTCATCAGACCACTCTACCTTCTTCTAGTCATCGAGGGTCCATTGCATGTGTTTGCGAGCCCAGGTGAAGCGTTGAAGCCAATGATGTGCTGAAAGTAAAGGCGCTCAAGTCAGTCGTCTCCTGCCATATCCCATGAATGCCAAATTTCGCTGTACAGACCTCGCAGATACGTTTCTAGTGCGTCCTTCATTGAATGTGGTAGTCAGATGACGAGGTGTCTTTCGTCTGTTAGCTCGAAAGCTTCTGCTCAGACGTCGCTGGTCTTAATCATTCAGCAGACGTGGCCGTCCACTGCGCTATCCCTTGTGGGAGGTAATGCCTTCATGAGGTACTCTCAATACACCCTTCACACTGTTGAGCGAAAAATCTGTCTCAACAACTTCCAAAATGCTATGCCCCAAGCGTCGAGCATCAACTATCAATCCACGTTCAAACTCGGATAATTCCCGTCGGGTAGCCATTATCACGTCATTTAACATTTCACAAGACATTCAAGAGTCCAACAGACAACACTAACAATCATCTGACCCTCACTACCCTTTTAAAGCGATGCGAGCGCCAGTTGTACATTTGCATACTGCTATCCCATGAATTTTGGCACTTGGGTATATATATATATATATATATATATATATATATATATATATATATATATATATATATATATATATATTCAAAATGAAAAGAGGTATGGATGGAAGCAATGTACCAAAAGATGGCCGGGGGGGGTTGTGACCCCCTCACCCCGGTTAAGCATACTTTGCGACGCGACAACACTCCCGGAGAGCCGGTACATTGCAAAATAGGCCTCAGTTTTCCTAAGAGTTTTTTATGTAACATTATCTACAAATTTTATAAAATAACTGTAACCGATTGTTATCGATTATATTTAAATAGAACTGATGGCAATATACAAACTGGATAGTCACAGGTAAAGTGTAGTGATATCTGATATGGGACCTCTTGAATAAGGTCTATTGTGTAATACGGTATGGAAGATTTGTTTCATCTGGTATGATACGATGTACATCTACATGTATGATAATATTAACTGTCATTGGGGTAGATGGTTTTAGAGATAGAATTTGTTATTATTGTCCTATTAAGTGTCAATATTTAAAGTCTTCTTTAAGTAGAAGCTATGTAGTTTTGCTCATTTATACTAGTGAACATATTTCAAACATTTACTGTTAGTGATTTTTGATATGGCTGGATCTCCACAATTCTCTCTTATATTTGTTTGTGTATAATGTCTGGTTTTCATCTTAAAACTTGATACATTCGTATTCTATTTTGCAATGCACCGGCTCTCCGGGAGTGTTGTCGCGACGCAAAGTATGCTTAATCGGGGTGAGGGGGTCACAACCCCCCCCCCCCGGCCATCTTATGGTACATTGCTTCCATCCATACCTCTTTTCATTTTGAAAATATTTTTAATCCTCTTTTTAGTGCAGCTTTGCTCCTTTTAAGTGTGATTTCTGATAAATTTATTATATTATATTTCACGGTATTTTCATATTATATATATATATATATATATATATATATATATATATATATATATGTCCATGGGAGAATATCGAAACACGAAATCCTGTACTTTAAATCCCCCTTTCTATCGCAAACTACAGTTCTGAGTTCATGGCTACGCCTCTGAGTAACACAAAACACGAGAAAATCTATGTAAATTCATTGTTTTTCAATCCTCCGATCCGATTTCCCAACTGCTGAGTAGGATGAGTAATGCATACGGGGAAAAAAGGCTATAGGAATGTTCAGGATGTATATGAAAGCGCTCATATTCAATAAATACTGTGTAAACAAGTCTGGAAATAAATATGTAATCAATTCTGGAAAATTTGGTAAATAATGGCATGTAAAATGAAAGATGTCGACACATGAGTGCGTCTTACGTGCTTCCAAACATATGTTACCAAACAAACAATTTCATACTAAAATCTTGTAGTTTATGAAACCTGTCACCAGGAATAAACTTGAAAAATTATTTCCGTTTTCTGTTCTGAGTTGAAAATTAACTAGAGTTTCTTTCTCATAACCAGAATTAATCATACTAGAATTAACGACGCTCTCATACTAGAATTAATTTTCTTTTTTATTTTTTTTTTAAATATTTTACTAGAAATAATTTGAAAACTCGGTGTTGTTGGTCCAAATTATTATAACTATAGCGTGTTACCCTTCACTTTAAAGGACTTGAAAAAATATTTCGACTGATACCATACTTCATAATGTACCCCCAACCCCACGTATCAGTAACTTGCCCCCCAAGGGGGTTAACGATATCAGGAACAAAAATAGTTATACCACGGCTATTTGTCACAAAAATGATTAAAACTAAATTAACAAGTCTCGTAATCACTGAGCTATAAATAAACCCTTTTATTCATGATCCTGCCAAATTGATTACAACTATACAAATGATTACAACTATATGATCCAACTATATGTCCAAACTATATGATACAACTATATGATCCACAACTGTATAATCCTTAACTATGATACAAATATGTCCAAATGATTACAACTGCAGATTGTTACCATTCATTTTACAGGGCTTGACAAAAATCTCTCGTTCAATACCATACTTGACAATGTAGCCCCTAGGGGGTAACTTGCCCTCCAGAGGCTGCTAATGACATCACGAACAGAAAAAATTTGTATTACAGCATTGTATATTTGTATATAAAATTTGAATTTTGAATTTCACAACAATGATTGAAATTATTAAGTCTCGTGATTATTAAGCCACAAAAAAAAACCCTTTTATGTATGAAGATGTCAAATTTTATCCTATGCAGCTTTGTTAAAAAAATATAAAATTTCGAATACATTTCGAAGTTTTCGTTCGAATTTTAAAAAAAATTCCATCTAGTTCTGGATTTTTTGATATCAAAGCCGGATATAAAGTTTCGTGAAAATCCCTTAATATTTGCGGCTGATATAGTGTACACAAGAAATCGACCACAGACAGATGGGTATCACTCCAAAAACAGTCAAAACGTGTTCAGAAAGTCTTAAAACATATATTGGCATCAAAATCTGGAAATCGAAAATTTTCGTGTAAACAATACTTTTTCAATGCCACGTGGGAGAAAGTAAGAATCAGATTTAAGATCATACAGCTCAAATGAAAACTTACAGGAAGCTGCTCCTAGTCCTTACTCTAAAAGAGTCATTGCAGATATATACTCGAAGTTTATTTTTGATGTCATTAATTTTCATAAACTTTGATTCAAGCGATCCACATTTTTGCAAAAGTCAGTAAAGTCCCCCTCTTCTCAACTTTTCGGACAACTCTGCGAAACATGGAAAATGTGCCAAATCATTTTCTACAAAACTGTATTGTTGAAAGATTTTCAGTAAATTTTAAAACCCCTTGATATACCCAATCAGCTCCGATCCAGTTTAATATTTAGCCCATTTCAAGTTCAGTTTATTAAAAAACTAAATCAAATCAGTTAGAAAAATCCTCTTAAAAAATTCAAAGTTTTCCACTTCATTCGCATTCTAGGAATTTTTAAAAGTTGCTTTTCAAAAAATTATTGGAATTACACCGTTTTAAATAAAATTACACTCTGTTGCCAAAAATTTATGCACCCGTAAGAAAGAGCTAAAGTCGCAAAACTCGGCATGTGTGTATCGTTTGGAGAGAAATGCAAACGATTATAATTTGGGAGCTAAAATACGTTTTATTAAAAAATGGTGGCAACAAGAAGATGACATTTTAGTAAGAGATATGTCCTCTCTTGGCAGCTATACAAGCTTATATTCGGTAAGGCATAGAAGCAATTAAGTTGCTTATGTCTCTCTGCGGAAGATTTTACCACAGATGTTGCAACTGGTCAGCTGATTCAGTGGCATTCATAGAAGGCTGCCATGTCCCAGATTTGCTCTATTAGTAATAGGTTTAATGTCCGGAATGGCTATTGGAGGATATTAAATCTTCGAAAATACTTTTTAAGAAAGTCCTGCACTATGTGGTCTAGCGTTGTCTAGTTGGTAAGCAAAGAGAAGATCCATTCACTCGAAAGCACGTTACGAAACAGTTCTTCGGCACATCGCGACACTAAATAGCACACCCGGTACACGGCTGGACCCAGCAGCCACAGCAACGTAAGACCAACCTGTGCAACCAGGCCGGGACCTCCAGTATCCCCAGGAACGACAAAACTCCCTGCAATAAGCCGGGAAAACAAAAAAAGCCAAAGCCGAAAGAGGCGGCAACTTATGAAGAAAACAAAATAGGAAAAACAAAGCTGAAAGATAGGACCTCATACACAGAGCCAATCCTAGTGAAACGAAAAAAGCAGAGAAACATACACTACATACAAACGTATACATGGTACATGCAGCCACAATAGAAATAGGGGGGCAACAATTTAACATGGACAAATCTCAGCTACATTACCAGACACGCGAGGTAAATATACTATATCAACAAGAGAGTTAAGGTATAATCAGCTGGTCAATAAAGAATTGACATCAATGTACTGCAGTACAAAATGAAGAAAACAAGTATATGGCCTTCATACATCAATTTCAAGTTCTAAAAGCTTAGCAATAATATAGTTTACACCGTTACCAGCTTCGTTCAATCTAAATAAATTAATATCAATATTATGAAAGTCAGATGGAAAATTTTATTTTCTTTCATCATTCCATATAATACATTTATAAATAAAATAGTACTTTGTAACCGTGTCTTCGTTACTTTACAAAATCTGATGTGGGCAGCACATGACTTTCCTTATGTAATGCAATGAATTTACTACTTTTACAGACAAAAAAAAATGGTTAATCTTACAGTAAATTCTTATATTCTTTCCGAGATATTGAATATTTGTCAACTAGTCGTAATTTTCATTAATTTAGCCTCATTTTTATCCATTTGGCAAGATTTTCGTTAATTTGGTAACATTTAGAAAACTCGCCAAATTGGCGACATTCCCCCAAATTCGGCGCCAAAATCTCGCCAAGCGTTATGGACGGAGAAATGAGTTATTCTTATAGCAAATAAATGACTATTGGCGCACAAATACAAAAGTATTATTCAAAGTATCTTTTCTCATGAATGGAACGAACTAGATCCACGAGAATGATGTCACCAAATTTATCACTTGATATTACATATAAAAAATGAACATGTTTCTCAACAGTTGATATATTTTTTTTTAATTTATGGAATTTTTTTTGATAAATTTATTTGAAAAACGTGCAATATCTCGAGAACGATTCATGCTAGCGTTCTAAAGTTTATGTCAATCGTTTTTAAGGAAAAATTACATAATACATGTCTATTTGCGTAACTTTATTAAAGGTTTCGATTTTTTGATGATTTTTTTCAATATTTCACTCGAAAATTTAGGGGGGGGGGGGTTCTGAGCATTCGATTGTGTTTAAAAACACGAGGCTTCCAGTATTCACGGATTGTAATTTTTGTACCAAATTTCATTTCAATCACTCCATTCGTTCGGAAGATATAGTCTCCACAGACTTACTGACACACACACATACTTTCACACACACACACAGACATCACCTCAAAAATGTTCGATTAGTGATCGGTGATGCTTGAAACGTGCTCTCCCGTCGAAAACCCGAATTCGAATTTTCGACCCCGTCACAATACTTTCCTTATACATTATGCTAAGATTACTACAGACTAGTGGCGTTTAAATACAAAAGTATTACTCAAAGTATCATTTCTCATGAATGGAACGAGCTAGATCCACGAGAATGATGTCACCCAATTTATCGCATGAAATTACATATGAAGAGTGAACATGTTTCTCAACAGTTAATATTTTTTTTTTAATTTATGGGATTTTAATTATAAATTTATTTGAAAAATATGCAATATCTCGATAACAGTTCATGTTAGCGTTCTAAAGTTTATGTCAATCGTTTTTTAAGGAAAAATTACATAATAAATGTCTATTTGCGTAACTTTATTAAAGGTTTTGATTTTCTGATAATTTTTCCAAAATTTCACTCGAAAGTTTAGGGGAGTTCTGAACATTCGATTGCATATAAAAACAATGGACTTCCAGTATTCATGGATTGTAATTTTTGTACCTAATTTTATTCAAATCGCCCCATTCATTCGCCAGTTATCGTCTCCACAGACTCATTGACACACACACACAGACAGATATCATTTCAAAAATGTTCGAGTCGTGATGAAATACATTGAAATACATTGAAATACATTGAACCCTATGGAACCTAATTTTTCATACATTTTTTAGGCGAATTCAAAATTCACAAATTGCTTCGAAAGTTTTAGGAAATAATCAAATTATCCCATAAAATATATAAAAAAATTTCAGCAAAATATATTCAGTAGTTTTTAAATAAAAATTAAAATATTAATTACACCCTTTACATGAAGAGATCACGTGTCCCACTGCAAAATAAAATATGGCATCCGTCTTGTGTCAAAATCGTGATTTTTAAAGTTCTTTTTAATTCATATTTAGTGTTGTTTCCGTCCAAAAACCGTTTTATTTTTGCTTAAATTCTTTTCATCTACATACTGAAACAACGTAATTACAATATATTTGAGTTTAAATGAGCATCAAACATTTGATTATTTCTACAACGAAGCCTAATTTTCACTTATGGAGAATGTAAACACTAAAAGATGTAGAACGAGTTGTATAAGAATTGCTGCATTTCTTTAATGCAACCTTATTTAGCTCATTTAGTCTGCAATATAGCTGATATGAATGAAACATTCTTTGATTTTACACAGAGAAGAAGACGATTTTTTCGATGAAGTTTTAAGCAAAGAGTCAATTATTTGTACCTCCATAGTTTTAAGTTTTTAAATAAAATAAATTATTACAGTATTGTGATAAATGAAAGGAATGGAAAAAGTTTATGAATGAAATGCTGCTTTTATAGAGAGAGCTATTTATATTTCGATGACGTTATTTGAATAAAGTCCATTTGTTTCGATGAAGTTTTCAAATATAATAAATTTTTGTATGATTATAATAATTTTAAAAATATTACCGAGGAATGTATCGCATCTTACAGATGTTTGAACCAGGGAATTTATATTTCAATGCCGGCATTTGAATGGAGTTCATTTTTTTCGATGAAGTTTTAAGTTTTCAAATATAATAAATTAATGTATTATTGTGATAATTTAAAAAATATTACAGAAGGAATGCATCGAATTTTAGAGATGTTTAAATATAATTGTATTGGAGTTGGAAAGTGTTTCATAATCAATGCTTTATGCATGATTGATCTGTCTTGTTCAAGTTTTTAATGCTGATATCTGAAAAACTTAAAGAGCTAGGTTTGAACAATAAGCAATAATTTTTAGCTCTTTGTAAAAGTAATTGAATATACTTCTCTAATTGTATATACTTGTAAAGACCAACAAGTACATACAATTAGATTTTGTATCGAGCTCCATTTTGTATAAAAGCTTAAAAGAAATATCTGTTATTATTTGATAGCATATCTGCTAGTCCGTATAGTATACATAAATAAGAACGTAAATATTGAGCTATTGTGTGTAAAATGTTGGGCTATTGTGTATAGGCAGTTGTGCCTAATTATCTCAACGTTTTCAATTCTTACATCACTTTCAAGAGTAAATATTACATAACACTCCTTCTTGCGCATATTAAATTTTCAATTCAATGTATAGAAGAATGACATTATTGTTTGTATGCTGACTTAGGTTTTCTTTAAATTATTTATTTACATTTTTTTCTGAACAAAAGAAGAAAAAGATATGAAATGAAGAAATTATTCTTTGAATGAACTGATACACGAACAAACGATTTGGAATAATCTAACGCATCCATTTACAAAATTGTTTTGCATCTTTTATACAGGTCAAGATGGCAATTATACCGCACACAGCTTCAATTAAAAGAAAAAACAATTCGATTATTTAAAGAATCTCGGCGTCACGTTTGAAGAACAGAAACTTGTTTCTCCTGTTGAAAGGAACCCGAAAAAATGATGCTGTGGGTAATTTAATTTTTATCTCCCGCCTTCCATGAAAGAGATTGTTGATTGTTCATATTGGAATTCTGTATAAATTGCAAATTCGTAATTTAATCCTATGCAATTTCACTTCTATTTTTCAATGGTGATAAGATAAAAACATTATTATATTTTGAATACAGATTGTGTATAAAAGTGTTTTGAAGGTCGTATATTGAGATTTGAGTATTTGGTAATCTATATATTTAAAATTTAAAGTTTCCCCGTTTGTCTGTTTGTTTCGTTTACAAAATTAAAATATTGACAATTCAATTTGGTGAGATTGTCATTAAGTTTTCTACGTGTAGCAGCTATGGTTCGCTTTTCTAGGTACAGGAACTATCGAGATAGTAATAAAACTAAAATTAAACATTCCATAACAATAGCAACAAGCAAACGATTTTTTACGAAACTTTATTTGGAAAAAAATTATATCATGTCGCTTAGCAACGGAATTAAATCAAATGTGTTTACACAATGTGCTATTAATTCAAATAATATGTATCTTATGCAATGTGTTATTAATTACTTTCCTTATATACAATAATGTATAAGGAGAGTATTGTGACGGGGTCGAGAATTCGAATTTTCGGCGGAAAAGCACGTTTCAAGCATCCCTGATCACGAATCGAACATTTTTGAAGTGATGGCTGTCTGTGTGTGTGTGCGTGTGTGTGGTGTTTCAGTGAGTCTGTCGAGACGATAACGAAAGAATGGGCCGATTCGAATGAAATTTGGTAGAAAAATTACAACCCGTAAACACTAGCTGCTCATGTTCTTGTTGACGAGTCGGTCGGTCTGGGTCTTCAACCCGTAAACACTAGAAGCCTATTGTTCTTATACGCAATCGAATGTTCAGAACCCCCCTAAATTTTCGAGGAAAATTTTGAATATATCATCAAAAAATCAAAACCTCTAATAATGTTACGCAAATAGAAATTTCTTATGTAATTTTCCATTAGAAAATGATTGACATAAATTTTAGAACATTAACGTGAACCGTTCTCGAGATATTGCACATTTAAAACAAAAATATAAAAAAATCATATAAAATAAAAAAATATATATTTCCTATTGAGAAACATGTTCACTATTAATATGTAATACCATTCGATAAATTTATGACATCATTCTCGTGGATCTAGCTCGTTCCATTTATGGGAAAAGATACTTTGAGTAATACTTTTTTATTTGAACGCCAATAGTCATTTATCAGATGTAAGAATAACTTATTTCTCCGTCCATAACGCTTGGCGAGATTTTGACGATGAATTTGGTGGAATGCCGCCAACTTAACGAAAAATTCGCCAAATGGATAAAAATGACGCTAAATCAATGAAAATGACGACCCATTGATGAAAATTCAATATCTTAGAAAGAATATAAATATCTACTATAAGAAAAACCAATTTTTTTACTGTAAAAGTAGTAAATTCATTACATTATATAAGGAAAGTCATGCGTTGCCCACATCAGATTTTTTTTCATTAGATTTCCCCTTATATTCTGTACTCTATTCTACACCTATGAAATAATACTGGTTAATTATATTCATACTTAAGGAACCCTCAATTTAACAATAACCAAAAATACATATGCTAAATACTACACCTTTATGTTGTGTCAACTAATAATAGCAGCTACTTTACTAACACTAGCGGCACCTAGATATAATTCTCAAAGCATTATGGCATTTTCAAGCGATTCATCCATAGAAATTTTATCTTCTTCTTTCTAACTCCATGGGTGAAACTATAAGAGTTATTCCTACAAGGAAGCTTAATTTCTATAGCATGCAGAATGTAAACATATCCAGCGATTGTAAGATGAGTTGTATAAGAATTGCTGAATTTTATTTTCACGCAAAATTAATTAGCTTTGGAGTCGTGATATGAATTAAATATTCATTGATTTTACATAGAGACGCGGACGATTTATAGTATTGGCTGTTTTGGTGACGTTTTAAGTTTCCAAGTAAATTAAATTATTCAGTACTGTGATAATTTTAAAAATATCAACGCTGAATGTATTGCATTTTAAAGATGTGCAAATAAAATCGCATTTCAGTTGGAAAGTGTTTCGTAATCAACGTTTTATGCATTATTGGTCGTTCTTGTTTTTTTAATTTCACTGTCTGAAACTCTTGTTCGTTAAAATTATTTTTTCCAGCACGGTATCCTGGTGATAGCGGCAATGTTCTTGCTGTCCGCTGCATCTGAACCTGCGACACCTGAAAAGAATCTCGAGGCTTTGAAACAGCAGTTTATTCGCTTCGTAGTCAGTTCAGGAGGCATGAAGAGTTTTCACGGAGAACTAGATGGACGAAATCGAGCCAAACTGCGGAAGATTGTGGATGACATATGCAAGAGAACAAATAAATGCTCTTTGGTGCGTATAAAAGTATCTTTAATAGAAGGAAATTACTATTAGAATGTTGTAATAAGTTAAAAAAATCTGATGTGGGCAACACATGACTTTCTTTATATAATGCAATGAATTTACTACTTATACAATAAAAAAATAGATTTTTCTTATAGTAGATATTTATATTCTTTCCAAGATATTGAATTTTCGTCAATTAATCGTCATTTTTATCTATTTGGCGAGATTTTCGTTAATTTGGCAGTATTTAAAAAAGTTGCCAAGTTGGCGACATTCCCGCAAATTCGGTGTCAAAATCTCGCCAAGCTTTACAGATGGAGAAATAAGTTATTCTTACAGCAGATAAATAACTATTGGCGTTCAAATACAAAAGTATTACTCAAAGTATCTTTTCTCATGAATGGAACGAGCTAGATCCACAAGAATGACTCCAAATTTATCGCATGATATTACATATGAAAAGCGAACATGTTTCTCAACAGTGATTATATTTTTTTTAATTTATGGGATTTTTTGATTTTAATTCTTTTTAAAAATGTGCAATTACTCGAGAACGGTTCGTGCTAGCTTTCTAAAGCTTATGTCAATCGTTTTCTAGGGGAAAATTACATAAGAAATGTCTATTTGCTTAACTTTAGTAAAGGTTTTGATTTTTTGATAATTTTTTCAAAATTTGACTCGAAAATTTAGGGGATTCTGAACGTTAGATTACGTTTAAAAACAATGGGCTTCCAGTATGTATTCACGGATTGTGATTTTTGTACCAAATTTCATTCGAATCACTCTATTCGTTCCTGAGATATCGTCTCCACAAACTCACTGACACACACACACACACACACACACACACACACACACACAGACATCACTTCAAAAATGTTTGATTCGTGATCAGGGATGCTTGAAACGTGCTCTCCTGTCGAAAACTCGAATTCGAATTTTCGACCCCGTCACAATACTTTCCTTATACATTATATATATAAGGAAAGTAATAATTGAGTAACTATGTTACTCGTTATATATTGGTGTAAATATATAACGAGTAACATAGTTACTCAATAAAATCATCACCCTTTCTGCATATTTTGAATGAGAGAAACTTGATATGAGTTTTGTGTGTGACGGTGATACAATATGCCTATTGAAAGATTTCGGTATTTTGAATTTTCTCTTTCATTTTTACTTTATTTATTTATTCATATATCTAATTATTTAACTAATCACATTTAATAAATATTCACACTATATAGTATTTATGCTTAAAATTTAGATACTAATGTAGATAACACAAGTTTAGTAACCAATTCAATCAAGTCAATGAATTGGCTGATTTATAATATTACGTACTCTTTCAATACGTTTTAAAATCAAAAGTTTTCGAAATTAATAGATTCAAATTTCTATTTCACTACACTATGATTGATTCGAGAATACCATTAATCTTCAGAGCATTATAAAATATTAAATTTAGAACAATTTGTAATAATGTTGCGATTTACAAACTATAGCTAATTATAATATTATTTTCCTTGTATACATAATATAATGTATAAGTTTTTGTCAATGTTCGAACATTTTTTTCCCCTTATATACATAATGTATAAGGAAAGTACTGAGACTGGGTCGAAAATTTGAATTCGAGTTTTCGACGGGAGAACCCGTTTCAAGCATCCTTGAACATGATCGAACATCAAGCATCATCGAACGTTTTTAGGGGGATGTGTTTGTATGTGTGTGTGTGTGTCCGTGACTCTATGGAGATGATATCTCACGAACAAGTGTAGCGACTCGAATGAAATTTTTTACAAAAATTGCAATCAGTGAACACTGGAAGCATGTTGTATTTAAACGCAATCCAATGTTCGAAAGACCCCAAAATTTTCTAATGTCATTTTGAAAAATCATCAAATCATCAAAACCTTCTATAAAATTACGTAAATGCATTTCTTATTTATTTTTTCATTAAAAGACGAATGGCACAAACATTAGAACGCTACCATGGAACCGTTCTCGAGATGTTGCACATTTTTCAAATACATTTATCAAAAAATCACATAAAATTTTAAAAAGTACTAAATATTGTGAAATATGTTTACTTTTCAAATGTAATATTATGCGATAAATTTGTTAACATCAGTCTTATGGATTTAGTTCGTTCCATTCAACAGAGAAGTTACTTTGGGTAATAGTTCTGTATCTTGACGCCTTACAATTCGCCAATAGTTATTTATCTGCTATAAGAATAACCTATTTCTCCGTGCGTGACGCTTGGCAAAACTTTGACGACTAATTTGGCGGAATTTCGCCAAATTAACGATTTGTCTTTTAAATGTTTCCAAATTGACGAAAATTGCTCCAAATTGATAAAAATGGCGCAAAATCAATGATAATGACCACTAATTGATGAAAATTCAATATCTTGAAAGAATATAGAAATCCACTATAAGAATAGTATATTTCTACGTTCATAATGCTTGACGAAAACTTGGCATCGAACTGGACAAAAATTCACCAACTTGGCGAGTTTTATATACAGTTACAAGACTTGGCGAGTTTTATTTACAGTTACAGTTACAAGATTAATTTTAAGTTTTACGAAATTGACAAAAATGTTATCAAATTGATAAAATTGTTACAAAATTGATAGAAATAATGCTAAATCAATGAAAATGACGACTAATTGATGAAAATACAATATATTGGAAAGAATATAAGAATCTACTACAAGAATAACGCATTTCCCCGCCCGCCGCCAACTCGTCCGTGACACTTAGCAAAACTTTGGTGACTAATTTGGCGGTATATCGTTAACTTAGCGATTTTTCATTTAAATGTTTCCAAATTGACGAAAATGTCGCTAAATTAATAAAAATGACGCTAAATCAATGAAAATGACTACTAATTTATGAAAATTCTATATCTTGAAAGAATATAAGAATCTACTATGAGAATAATAAATTTCTTTGTCCATAACGCTTAGTGACATTTTGGCGTCGAACTTAGCAAAACTTCGCTAAGTTGGCGAGGTTTTTTTTTTCAAGTGTTGCGAGATTGGCAAAAATGTTGTCCAATTGATAAAATTGTTGCCAAATTGATAGAAATGACGCTAAATGAATGAAAATGGCGACTATTTGATGAAAATGCAATACCTTGGTACGAATATAATAATCTAATATAAGGATAACTCATTTCTCTGCCCGCCGTCCTTCCGCCCGTAATGCTTGGAGAAAAATTTGGCAACGAATTTGGTGTGATATAGTCAACTTGGCGACTTTTTTAAATGATACCATATTGACGAAAATGTCACAAAAGTGATAAAAATGTCACCAACTGGTTAAGAAATTATGTTAATGGGAGGTAAAAACTGAATAATATCTAAACCTGCCAAGCGTCTGCATATGCCGTAGCCAGAAAGCACTGTCAAGCAATCCTTCCAGGTGATTGTGTATATAATTAAAAATTAATACTAGACGAACATAATTTGAACTATACAAATGTATAAAGCGAACTCAAAGAACTCAAAAACTGAATAATACGTAACCGGCCAGGTGCCTGCATACGCTGTAGCCAGAATGCGCTGTCAAGCACTTGCTTGTGCTTTCTTGAGCTTTCCAATTGCTTCCAAACACGCAGCGTACTTCTATGTTGCCTACACCGATGATTTGCGCAAAGTTTGCAGTCCGCCTGCGGCGTCCGAGGTAATGTTTTGCAAATTTTGAATTCCGTCACACAACGGATATACCATCTAGAAATTAAAAACGCCCTTCTCTCAGTTTGTCTGTAAGGTTTTGGTGATAAATAATCTGACGAAATATCGCCAACTTGGCAATATTTAGCCACAGGTTGACGAAAATTTCATTGAAATTGCAATACTGACGCCAAATTGATGAAATAATTATTCAAATATATTAATATATGGACTGCATGAATGGTATTCATATTAATAATTATCAATTTAGACTTGCATGAAATATAAGTTAATTAAGTACTTCGGAATAGTTTTACATGTTGTCATCCTAAAAAGCGCCAAATGCGCAATTCAACGTTGAGAACATTGTGCCGTGGATCTTATACATCATTTTTTCTCTGTGAAAGAAGTAAATTCACTTCATTACATAAAGAGAATTTTATAATACCCACATCAGAATTTTTACATACTCAATCTAGACATATAATTTCAAAGCGGTACAAACATTCACTGTTGAGGTACCGGTTGTCGACCTGATATATTAAGTTTTGAGTTATAATATTTTGATGTGAAACATCCGATATGGAGTAAATCATGAAAGAAATGTGACAGACGTGAAACGGTATTATGTAACGGAAGTGACATCATATTGTACTTATAATTTGGTATATATCATATTGCCATTGTTATAATTTGAAGGTCCGAGTTCCGTGATCTTGAACACAAATTCAGTAACCTTGGTGACGAATTTAGCGAAATATCGCCAATGATATTGCATATATTAACGAGTTTTGGTGAGTTTGGTCGAGCTCTGGAAACTTGATGAATTTTGTAGATGGATTAAGAACTTTACGAGTTACGTAACATTCTATAACCTTTTGCACAGTGTAGATAAATTTGTCATCGTTTAGTTGGGTTGTTGGAGTAATACGAGTCAAATCCGACTTACATGAATTCGTGTTATATAGCAGTACCATCTTGCAAAATCTATATTCAACTAAAATGTAATGATATTTTTTGACACGTTGCTCCTCAAAGTACACATGTCGGACGATATACGATCGTTTGCAAATAGTCACGGATGTTTTATCCGCTGGAGCAATGTTGCACGTCACAGCCATCATTTGCATACTATACTCAAAGAAACGCGTGAGCTTTCTAATTGACCTATTTTTTCTGAAAAATATCATTTCTTACTAATCCGATGATGATCTACAAATTCCTCATTGACTTTTTTTTATGTATCTCTAGTAGTTTCAGCGATTGGAGTGTTAACTTCCAAATTCTGCTGCTAGAGGCTTTGACATTCCTGTCATCTGGTAGCACATGGACCTAGGACAGGGGCCAGGCAGGCGCCTGATAGGGTTAAGCCCCCCCCCAAGAGATATGCTCAGCCCCTCCCCTGATAAAAATATTAATATTTTAGAATGATAAGAAATTTTAACCCACATGTCATCCAAATTTTGCATAAAAAAATTATTGAGATTTTTCTTAAAAATTACTTCATATTAAAGATTTTTTTTTAAATTAATCCTTATTAAAGATTCTTACTTTCCTGATATACATAGTATAAAGTATAAGGAAAGTATTGTGACGAGGTCGAAAACTCGTATTCGAGTTTTCGACGGGTGGGCACGTTTCCAGCATCCCTAATCACGAATCGAACATTTTTAGGTGATGTCTGTGTGTGTGTGTGTGTGTGTGTGTGTGTGTGTGTGTGTATGTGTGTGTGTGTGTGGAGACGATATCTCACGAACGAACGGAGCGATTTGAATGAAATTTGGTACAAAAACTACAATCCGTGCATGCTGGAAGCTTATTGTTTTTAAACACAATCGAATCTACAGAACACCCTTAAATTTTCGAGTTAAATTTTGAAAAAATCATCAAAAAATCAAAACCTTTAATAAAGTTATGGAAATAGACATGTCTTATGTAATGTTTCCTTAAAACATGATTGAAATAAACTTTAGAACGCTAGCATGAACCGTTCTTGAGATATTGCAAAAAAAATATTAACTGTTGAGAGAAACATGTTCACTTTTCATATTCAATATCATGCGAGAAATTTGGTGACATCATCATCGTGGATCTAGCTCGTTCCATTCATGAGAAAAGATACTTTGAGTAATACTTTTGTATTTGAACTCCAATAGTCATTTATTTGCTATAAGAATAACTTATTTCTCTGTCTATAACGCTTGGTGTGATTTTGGTGACGAATTTGGCGGAAGTTCGCCAACTTGGCGACTTTTTTTAATGTTGCCAAATTAGCGAAAATCTCGCCAAAGGGATAAAAATGACGCTGAATGTCAATAAAAGTGATGACTAATTGACGAAAATTCAATATCTTGGAAAGAATATAAGTATCTAGTATAAGAAGAACCTATTTTTTTTTTACTATAAAAGTAGTAAATTCAATGTATTATTTAAGGAAAGTCATATGCTACCCACCTCAGATTTTTTAATTTAGTTGAATTTATTGCTATATTGACGATCAATTTATTTACATATTTAATTTATAAATATTTAAAAATTTTAAAAATTAAGGCAATAGTATTTGGATACTTTTGTATTATTGCTGTGGCTGTTTTGTATTATAGTGTCAAAATCAACTGATAGGTAGTTAACGGTTAATCTTAAGCGTTAACTTGTATTAACTTTCAGATTTGTTTTATTAATTAACAGCTTTGCTACTAGTTAATTCTTATATTCAAACCCATCATAATTATTATAAAAATATAGTATTGATAGCTATATGGATTTTCTTAATTAACTATTGGCTTATAAATATAAATATGCAATTATTTGTTAATAATTTATATGGATTAAAATATATAATTGTAATTGTTATGGTTAATAAATGCTAATGCTAATGACTTTGTTTTGGGCGAACCCCTCTTACAAGACTGTTGAGGCCCTCTTGAATTTCATTTCAGCCCCTGTTGAATTTCGTCTGTGGCTAGGTCCTGCATGGACCTTATTAAGGTACTTTGAACGTACTCAGAACGAACTTATTAAGGTACTTGGAACGTACATGGTAACTTATTGCAGTTCTGCATGGACCGCAATAAGTTACCATGCGACATGACCACTTTTTTCACCAATACCTCACTTTCATTGTGCTAGCAACCATAATTCAAAACTTTTTTAGCTTACTTGCAACTTTATCTTTCCCCTTGTATGTCATGCATTGTAGGTAAATTAAAAAGCATTTTCGTTTAATAACAATTTATAGAAAAACTGGTTCTACTGTTCTTTAATAATGGTATCGATTTAATTGCAGATATAGCCAGTCATGAAGAATGCCTTGAAGAACTGAAGAATCTTAATTTGTAATCAAAGTTTATGGAACTACTTGTACTTTGGTATTTTATTGAAACTTGAACGAGGATATTAGATTGAAATAAAAAAAAATCTCATGTGGGACTTTCGCTACAGACTCAAATTCATTTTTTTTTTATTTCTGTAATAATTCATTAAAATGATTTTAATTGCAGAAAATAAGAAAGATCAATCATGCATAAATCATTGATTATGAAACACTTTCCAACTTCAATGCAATTTCATTTAAACATCTCTAAAATACAATACATTCCTCGGTAATATTTTTAAAATTATCACAATACTACATTAATTTATTACATTTGAAAACTCAAAACTTCATTGAAAAAAATGAACTTCATTCAAAGGACAGCATTGAAATCTAAATTGCCTGGTTTAAACATCTCTAATATGCGATACATTCATCGGTAATATTTTTAAACTTATCATAATACTACATTAATTTATTATATTTGAAAACTTAAAAGTTCATAAAAAAAATGAACTTCATTCAAATGACATCAATTAAATATAAATCGCCTGGCTCCTCTGTAATATTTTAAACATTATCATAATACTACAATAATTTATTATATTTGAAAACTTCATCAAAAACAACTGAAATTTATTCAAATGACGCCATCGAAATATAACACGCCTGGCTCTCTCTATAAAAGCAGCATATCATTCATAAACATTTTCCCATTCATTTCATTCATCACAATACTATAATAATTTATTTTATTTAAAAACTTAAGACCATGGAGCTACAAGTAATTAAACTCTATGCTTAAAACTTCATGGAAAAAAAATCGTCCTTCTCTCTGTAAAATCAATAAATATTTCATTCATATCAGCTATGCAAACTCCATGAGCTAAATAATTTTGTGTTAAAGAAGTGCATCAATTCTTATACAACTCATTCTACATATTATGCTGTTTACATTTTACATAAGTGAAAAATAGGCTTCGTTGTAGAAATAATCGAATTTGGATGATCATTTAAACTCAAATATATTGTAATTGCGTTGTTTCAGTATGTAGATGCACAGAATTTAAGCAAAAATAAAGCGGTTTTAGGACAGATATAACACTCAAAATGAATTAAAAAGAACTTTAAAAATCACGATATTGAGACAAGATGGATGCCACATTTCATTTTGAAGTGGGTCATATGATCTCTTCATAAAATGGTCACATGATCGTTTCATATAAAAGGTGTAATTATTATTTAAATTTTTATTTAAAAAACTACTGAATATATCTTGCTGAAATTTTTTTTATATATTTTATGGGATAATTTCAATATTACTTAAAATTTTCGGAGCAATTTGTGAATTTCAAATCCGCTTAAAAAATGTTTGACAAAATTAGGTCCCATAGGGTTCAATGTATTTCACTTTTTCAACCCGGGTTCAATCCAAAACTAATTGGGTGAGATTATACATTTATATTCCAATAGGTCCCACAGACCGTCTGAACAACATACTAGAATTTCATTTTGATTAAGTCATTTTTACGGCAGTTATCGTGCTAACGGACAGACAGACAGGCAGAATGAATGAATGAACAAAGTCATAAACACTTTTCAACTTTGCTGTAAAGTGTTAATAACACTTAATTTGCACTTTAAATTCAATTTTCGTTTTTATTTGGTAACTGGACATTTTTTCAAAGGCGACGTAAAAACTGCAAAAAAAATTCATTATCTCAAAAACGGCTAGTTCTACAGAAATGGGGTTGGTCTTATTTTATCTTTCTTGTCAAAAATTACATATAAAACAAGCATTAAATAGATACATTTCTGCAGACATTGTCTTTTTTTAGATTTTGGCGATTTTTGATAGGCCTTTTCGTAAAAAAAAAAGTCAGGTTCTTCTTTTCCAAATGACACTGATATCTAATCAGCGCCAAGGTGACTCATCTATCAAATTTTGTGAAATTTGGTTAATTCGTTTTTTTAACTAGAATAGATACATGAGGTTTCTGTGGGCCATTTCGAAAAAAAAAGAAGAAAGTCGGTTTCTTTTATCCCTAATCGTACCAAAATCTAATCAGAACCATTGTCACACACAAGTGACTTACCTATAATATTTTATGAAAGCTGGTCCATTAGTTTTTGAGGTAGAGGGGATACATACATTTTACGAACAGACAGACGCAGAGACACACACACAAATGTCACTCTGAAAATAGTTTTTTCGTATTCTGGTCCCGAAACGTGTAGATCCGTCTAAAACTCGGGTTGCGATTTCCGACACGATTCCAATATTTTTCATGAATTGCAGGGAAAGTAATAATATTACAATCATAATGCTGTGCTGCGATGCTAATTTTCATCACAAATATTGTTTGACGATAAAATAAAGAGATACAATTTTGGTGTAGAAAACTCATATAAGAGCAATTTAAGCCAGCGCTGCCTTTTGAAATGTTTCGAATTATTCAATTACTGGAACAAATTACCCGACGTTGCCCAGGTCCTAAATATGTGAGCACTATCTAAATAACGCAGATAGAGATAACACCACCCAATTTCCAAATCGCCTGTTTTGAACTTAAATTCTTCTCGGGACACAAATAAATGAAGTCACAAAAAATTTCTTTTAACCGCTGAATTTTCGCTATCTCAGGGATTTTTTTTTTTTTTATTACGAGTCTAAATTCGTATTCGTAATCCGTTTTCTGTTAAACCTATTTAACTCAGAAGTATCCAGTTAAACCAGTTAATAACTCGTTGTTAAATGCACATTTTCGGTTATAAAATGTGTTCCACGTACAAATTCGGCTCAGTCATTGAAAAAGGCACTACGTTAGGGGTTAGGCTATAGAAACCAAGGATTTGATGTGTCATTCAAATACATCCGCATGTTTGTAATATAACGTCGTCAAAGGAGAAAAAGAGCGCATTAAAAAAAAATGCTCATTTCAAGCTCCTATTCTTGCAAGATACGAAACAGATTTTATTGAGATTTGGAGAATTATGTGATCTGAACTGTCTGTATCTGCGATGAAAAGATCAACTGCCCACGATAATTTGGAGCAGATATGTCGTGCTAAAAACACCTAATTGTCCCGTCCAGTAAATAGTAACTTGACAACTATAATTTTCCTTAAGATTTTACTTGGCGTAACAAAATATAATACTTGGGTAAAACACGGTTCCAAAGGTTTTTAATTACCATGTAATACATGTTATTTACATAATTCTTAAATTTTATGGGGCTACGTCCTCCCGCCAAAGAGCTAAGATCCGTACACCATAGTCTTGCGATAGGTCGCTTAGCTCCTAATAGCTCAAGTCCTTCTTTTACCTGGGGAGGGGGGGGGGGTAAATCAATATATGGATGGGCGCTTTCAGGTGGCGGAGAGGAGCAAGTGTTTGTGGCCTTTTCCCAGCCCCGTTGGCGACTGGGGTCAATTATCGATGAAAGCTTTCGTCCAGTGAATGGTTCCGCTGACCCTTGCTCTTCTGGCAGTGGCCTCGTTGGGTTGCGGTTAACCACCTTGCCTTCCCCCCCCCCTCGTAGTGGCATAAACTATTAGAGGTTGCCACGGGGAGGGGGGGGGCGTTTGACTCTGACTCTAATGGCTATGTTTATTAACACAGAGCATATTAAACTATTTACAATATGATACACACACCAAAACTACATAGGCTGTTTACACATTTGTAGAGCACGTTTAAAACAATATGATTAAGATTTTAACTAACAATATTTATTTCTTAAATGTTATTATCTGATACACTTTTCACTGAATTATCACTCTACATATTAGTCATTATTCTTTGACTAACATTCTACAAGATAAGACAGCTTTTTTTTTTTAAGTATGTGGTATTTTATTTCACTTCACAGTTTTCCAAAGTCCATCCAGTGTTTTAATGGTCTTCGTTTAGAATGTTATCTTTTAATAATCAAACATTGCAATAATCAATTGGTGAAAGATCATGGGACTTTGTGTAAAAGAAATAGCTTTATTACCTGTATATTTTGTCATCTTTTCAAGAAATTTAGTGGTAGATTTTGATGTGTGATTCGTATCTTTATCCTGATGAAGTTCTACTCCATTAAGACACTGTGAATAAAGGGAGGGTATTCATTATTAAAAAAATGAAGTAAAACTTTATCTTGTTAATATGTTGAACTAATTTTAATATTTTGTCGACTTGCTAATCTTTAATTTACCTTTGTTCGAAGCCAACAATGGATCCTTTAATGAAACTTTCTATTGTTTCTTGGAACCAACAAACAATTTTAGGTCTTTTTCTCTTCTTTTGCCATAATAAATCACTTCATCGACAATTTCATAAACATGCATTTAAATAGCTCCGTTCTTCATCAATTGTCACAAAATAATTCCATCTGTTACTAGCTAAATGATTTTCGCAGAGAATTATATTGTTCTGCGCTCGGCCAGATGTGTGGGTAAAAAGCGGTGAACATTATAAATTTTAACTTTTTAAAGATTTAAATCTTTATTTACTTTCTTGTTTACAGCCTCTACCGCAAAGTTTTTAATTGCAGAATAGGAATATTTATTTTCGAAAAGCGCAGAATTGTAGTTTGTCCATCCAAAGTTTGTTTTACATGCACGATTTTTAAAATAGACAGATTTAATTCCAGCAAAAGATAATGTATATTTAATAAAATGATCTGTTGACAGAAAAACATTTGAATTTCTTTAAGTTTGTTATTTGTTGCAATGAAATCGTTCTGGAAATAAGTAAACGGCTTCTACAGATCACGATTCCAAACAGTGTATCTCAACTGATTATATTGCTGGTGCTGCCATCTATAAATAATAATTATAACTAAACTTTAGCTTGGTCATTTCTTTCTTTCTTTATTCTTGGCAAAGAAGGAAAATGGAGATTAACCAGAGGTTGTATTCTCCAACGAACACTTTTATTTTTATTTTTTCCTCTCGAAAGGGATTCTACGCAAGATACAGCATAAAAAGGGCAAAAAATAAAAGGATGCAAGAGATGAAAATATACAGACGGTACACCACGCGCTCACCCCCGGAAAAAGAAACCTAGTCATTTAGATATCATATGCAACAACGACGAAACGTTGCCGCCTTTCTAGATAAATAAACGGTTTAATATTTCGTTTATGTTATACACCATTCGCCAAATAATTGAGATTACGGAAATTCTTGAATTTTAGCAAAGATTTCTCAAATTCCTACTTTTATAATTGTGTTTAAATGATTGTCGAGATGGGATAAACGACAAGAGGCGTATTTTATTACTAATTCAGCTTGTTTATTTTAACATACTATGTTACCTCTCTCTCTGTGTGTTATATATATATATTCCTTATATATACGATCCTTATATATATATTCCTTATATATACGATCCTTATATATATATTCCTTATATATACGATCCTTATATATATATTCATTATATATATATCACTTCTCGCGTCAAATCTTCTTGCAATTTTTCTAATCCGTGGAAGGACAGGATTTTCTAAATCCAATTCTACACCTTATTTTTATTACTTCTTCCCATACTTCCTCAAAATTATTTTCTTCTTTCTGAGTCTGAATAGACTTTACTACACTTTTGATGTAATTATGTGCATCTTGAAAGTTCAAGGATGTTTTCTGGAGAGCCATATTTAATGTCTCCACTCTCTTTGAAAGACAAAAATAACAATTTTTGTTATACAGGAAAATTCGAATTCTTGATTTTTTTTTTTAAGAAAGCCGTTAGCTTTTGCTTCACTAACTTCCTTGCACATACCGTCGAGGAACTTAATGACCTTATCGCAATTTTTTTCCAGTGACGAAATGGAGCTAACTCTCAAACACCATCCAGTTGGGCAGAATGGTCGCAAGGAAACTGCATCGTCTGAACCCAATTGAAATGTTTGGAAAATTTTTAATCTCTTTGGAGATCCTCTTATGAACGATATTAACTACCACACCAAAGTTAAGTAATCATGAATTATTTGTAATTTGCACATACTGTCTTGCACTACCAAATTTAAAGTATGTGCAAAATAATGAATATAAATAGCCCTTGGATCAATCGACAAAATCCTTGATTGCAGTCCTGAACGATGGCCGCTGACATTAGCAGCCCCATCGTAGCATTGGCCACGGCAATTTTTGATAACCAGACTAAAGCGAGCTAGAACATCTGTTATTGCACATAACAAAATTGGTTAATGATAATATTTTTGGAGGGTGCTGAGCACCCCCCAAATTTCCCCGGGGGGGGGGGTGTGCTGGATCACCCGAGCACCCCCGCAGTCGCGCCTATGTATGGTACCCATTCACAATGTTCAATTTTCAATTAAATGTAACTCGCTCAATTCTAAAGATACAGATATGCGGTTTTCTTTTAATGATCTTGTTGCATTAAAATTAAAAATTTTCTGAGTGACCAAATTTGGCTAAGGGGGTCGTATAAAAATTTAAAATGTGTAACTTTTTTAAAATGAATGGGAGGACTATATCATTAACGTATTCTTATTTCCTACCTTACTTTCAATGTTTTTGCAATTTACATTGCCCACTTATTTCAAAACAGGTAAAGAATTAAAGCGAGTTACAATATTTTTGGGACACCCTGTATATTATAATGTATAAGGAAAGCACTGTGAAGGGGTCCAAAATTCGAATTCTAGTTTACGAAACAGGAGAATAAGTTTCAAGTATCCCTGCACATAAATCAAGCGTTATTGAGGTGATGTTTGTGTTCATGTGTGTGTGTAAGTCTCTCTCTCTCTCTCTGTGTGTGTCAGTGAGACTGTGGAGAAGATGTCTCGCAAACGAATGAAGAGATTTGGACGAAATTTGGTGCAAAAATTATAATTAGTGAATAGTGGAAGCCTATTGGTTTTAAACGCAAGCGAATGTTCAGAACCCCGAAATGTTGAAAATATCATCAAAAAATCAAAACTTTCAATGAAATTACTTAAATAATTATTTCTTATGTAACTTTTCAGTAGAAAGCGATTGACACAAACTTCAGAACGCTAGCATGAACCGTTTTCGAGACATCGCTACTTTTCAAATTCATAAATAAAAAAGAAAAAAAAAATAACTATTGTAAAATATGTTCACTTTTCATATGCGATTAATCAGGATCTGAAGATGCAATATCCTGCTGTTATCTGCGCTTTGGAAAGATTGATATATCTGTAGCTGGGCATCAAATATACTACCTCGCATGGACGCAAGATTTGTAAAGTCACATTTCTCTTTCAGAAAGCTAACGAATGGCATAAGTTTCGTCCATGTACTACGTGGGTCGACGGGTAAGTTGGAACAAAAAAATACGAAATGAGTTTAGTGAAAATTATATTCTTGTACTCCAATCGATTTATTGTATTAAATAAAATTCAGGGGAAAAAAAGTTTAATTTCTTTTGCGATGCAGAAGTTTGGACATTTCCATGTTATTTGTCCCAAGAGAATTTCCACTATTTCACTAAAATATGCACTTATTGATATCACTATTACTATTAAATGTGTAGTAGGATATTGGGGGTACAACGTATGTCTAGCTCTTCATGGTGCACCCTGGTAACACAGATTCTACGGCTAAATGATCTACAACTTTCGGCGATGCGGTCCGAAATTTCTCAGATCGATTCTTTTCGAATTCTCCACTGGAATGCAGGGGCCTTGTCCCAATCCAAGGGAGCAGATTTATTGCAAACTTTGAATGTCTTTGACATTGATATTTTTGCTATTACGGAATCCAACAATAATTATGAAAAACTCAAGTGCTTCTCTTTTAAGGGATATACTCTTTATTTATTTCCTCATTTTCGACGAGTGTTCTTGTAGGTTTGAAGAGAAACATAACAGTAGGCTTTAAGATAACGAAGGAACTGGTAAATGGTGATGATAAAAGCGAACTGATGTTTGGGTTGAGGCGATATCTTTATGGACTATCTATAGGGCCCCCCCCCCCTACACACACACACCCCGGAAATAAACCAGATTTTACTTTTACTGTCTCTTCTTCGAGAACTATTTTTATTGGAGATTTTAATGATCATTCCCAATGAAGATACCACTATGTTAACTATGCGGGCAAGGAAGTAGTGGATCGCTTGAATTCAGATACCTTTGAGCTGATGTATAATAGCGAAAATCCACATGCCTACTTACATTATAGTGGTGCAAAAATCTTACCTGACCTCCTGTTGGTCACATCTGAACTTAGACATTCTATTTAACGAATGGTGAATGATGACCCAGGCTCGGGGAATCAGCAAGTCATTGCTGATGTCTCTTTCGCCAATGCAAAACATCATAATGAAACTTCAAAAATATCGTGTAATTTTAGAAAAGCCATGAGGCAGGGTTCTCTCAAGTGTTTGTTCAAGGGTCTCTTTACCGAGACCTTTGAACCTGAACTTTATCTAGACAGGATAGAATGTAATAAACATCCTGATATACTTTACAAAACTATAAAAAACACCATTCTAAATTGTGTAAAAAAGTCCATCCCCAGAAGAAAGGTAACGGGATACAGGTGTTTTTAGGACGAAGGAATTTAAGGGCTTGAAAATGAAACGTCAAAAATTTAGAAGAATAGATAAAGCGAGATGCAGGTTTTCGGACGTGCAAGCTTAGGGAAGACATGCAGCTGTTTTGAGATAAGAAATTCTAGCTTCAGGCAAATATTAAAAACGAAAATGTTCATGTCATAAAACAACCATTCCAGATTGACGAAAAGACTATAACATCGGGCATTAATAGGTAGCTCTCGTACACTGCAGTATTTCTCGGGATCACAAGGTAAGAAAGTTTATGCAAGAAAGATACCAAATACAGTAAAACGTGGGATTACCCACCTATACAGAGAGCTAGTACGGAGCAGCCTGATACGCAGCAAATTTTTAACTCACCTTTTTCTGATAATGAGTTGGCAAAGGTATCGAATTGTCTTAAAAACGGTAAACCTCCTGGCGAGGATAACATCCACTCTCAATTCGTGAAACAGCTGAGTCCAGTTCATTAACTTCATATGGAAAGAGGGCACCATCCACACAATGGCGGAAATCTGTCATAATTCCAATCCATAAAAAAGACAAGAATCCTGTTGATATACACAACTACCTCCCAAACTCTCTAACGAGCATAATGGGTAAAACCATGGTAAAGATGATTTCTAGAAAATTAAACTGTTATCTGGAAACCCATAAGATCTTAGTGAAAAAACAAGCTGGTTTTAGACAATTTAGATCTACCAACCACCATGTTTCTCTTCTTAGACAGACAAAAAAAGATGCTTTAGATAAGAGGAATATTGTAACTGCGGTGTTTGTGTACTTGAAATCTGCATATGATACTGCTCTCATTGCCATAAAAATTTGCGCACCAAGAAGTAATTGTGGAATCGTAACCAAACTGGCATGAAGGTATGTGTCAGGAAGATATGCAAATGATCAGAAATACACCGTGATCGCGCATTGTATAATGTTACCAGATGGTGTTGAACTTCGTTCTACCTGGCGCAGGAAAAAGGTACGCAGAGGCTTTTTGCCTGTACATAATCTGTTGCAGATGGACGCTTTTTCATTAAGGATGCCGTTACGCTGCCAAAGAAGACAATATGATCAGCTGCCAGAGTTCGAAAGGGGAAGAATCATCGAGATGATGGAAGCAAGGTGGTCAGCTCGGCCTGTAGCACGCCATCTAAGCCGTTCTGACTTTACTGTCAGGAGGGGTTGGGACCAGTGGACAAGCGGGAGGTCACATACACGGCGGCTAGGCTAAAGACGCGCCCTAGGCAGTCCAATAGTCAAGAAGACCGTCACATCACCAGACACGCACGCACAGCTCCAACTGCATCAGTGTCCGCCATCCGGACACAGGTAGTACCTTCACTACTGGCCCCTGTGTCTGTCCGTACCATCGCGAGGCCCCTAGCTGAAGGATATTTGGTATCGCGGCGCCCATTACGTGTGCTGCCGATGACACCCACCCACCGTCGACTCCGTTTGGCGTGGTGTCGCGCTCGACAAGATTGGACCGCAACCAAATGGAACCAGGTCATCTTCAACGACGAATCGATATTCAATTTGGGTAGTGATGATAACCGTGTACGTGTGTTGAGGCCCCGTGGTGAACTCCCTAATCCTGCCTTTGCTTTACAGCTGCACACAGCTCCCACAGCTGGTGTGATGGTATGGGGTGCCATCGCATACGACACTCGGTCGCCTCTAATAATGATTCCTGGAACCATCACAGACCAGCGGTACGTTCGTCACATCCTTCAGCCACATGTGTTGCCACTCATGGCAGGACTCCCAGGAGACATTTTTCAACAGGACAATGATCGGCCGCACACAGCAAGGGTGTCACAGGAATGTCTTTGCCACATTATCACCCTTCCCTGGCCTACCCAATCCCCAGATTTGTCTCCGATCGAGCGTATTTGGGATCACTTGGGACGGCATTTTGGACAACCTATGAGTTTGGTCGAACTAGATGCGCACTTACAACAACTGTGGAATGAGATGACGCAAGGCACCATACGGAACATGTATGCCTCAATTCCCACCCATATCGTATTGTGTATTTATGCTTAAGGTTGCCCATCATAATACTAGAACCTCCATTCATTTGTAGATTTTCCTGTAATAAATGATCCTTGTGCTTTGATTTTGTATCACTTACTTATATCAACGTTGCACTCACATAAATCAAATTTCGTTCGATTGTGACAACTCTTTCTTGATGCGCAAATTTTTAAGGCAATGAGTGTATATAAATGTATATAGGTATATATATATATATATATATATAGGCATTTTTCAACCGAACAATGATCGGTCACACACAGCAAGGGTGTCACAGGAATGCCTTCGCCACCCTTCCCTGTCATGCCCGATCCCCAGATTTGTCACCAATGGAGCATGTCTGAGATCACTTGGGACGGTAAGTTGGACAGCCTACGAGTTTGGTCGAACTAGAGGCGCACTTATAACAATTGTGGAATGAGATGACGCAGAACACCATACGAGACCTATATGCCCCAATTTCCGCCAGTATTGTATCGTATATTCACGCTAGAGGTGTCCCAATAGGATACTAGAACCTCCATTCATTTGTAATTTTTCATGTAATAAGTGATCCTTTTGCTTTGATTTTGTAATCATTTACTTATATCAACGCTGCATTCAGATATATAAAATTTCGTTCGATGCTGACAACTCTTTCTTGGTGCAGAAATTATGGTAATGAGTGTATTTGGAAAGAAAAAATTGTCTAAAACTATCTGAAATGGGAGTAAACTCCAATATGTTCAGTTGGATGAGTAGTTTTATCGGCAAATGTTTATATAGTGTTAGATACGCAACAGCTTGTCAAAATATAAGCTACTCCAGACTGGTTTCCCTCAGGGGACTATCAATAGTTGTATTATGTTTATTACTTATATCAACGATCTAATTATTAAGCTGAGATCGATTCCTGGAGTTACGTGTTTTCTATATAAAGATGATCTGGTTATCTGGACTGAAAACCCGAAAAAAGAAGTCAAACTCCTAACTGAACATACCTTGAAAGAATCCCTTATGATACTAGAAAAGCGGTGTGATGTTAATAACATGAATATCAATTTAGAAAATACAGTGTTCCAGAGTTTATCGTTCACATATCAGTCATTGCATCTCCAAACAGCCTACGGGGATTTTAATGTCCCAGAAACAGAAGAATTTTAATACTTGGGAGCAACTTTTGACTGAAGATTGACTTGAAAAACCCACGCAAACAGTTTTAAATCGTCGAGTTTTAAATCAACTAACCATCATGAAACGCCTGGCTGGTTCCAGATGGGACTGTTCTAGAACAACTTTAAACCTTAGCTACAAAATTATTGCCAATGATCCCTTATTGCTGTGAGCCCCTTGCGGCATCCTCACAACTCATTTTTAAGTCACTTGAACAAGTTCAAAATCAATCTCTTTGCCTAATTACCAACGCAGTGAAAACAACCCCTATTGATGTATTATTGAAGAAAGCGTCCTCTCCCTATGAGCGAAAATCTTGAGAATACCGGACTACTCCCCCCCCCCTCTCTCTCTTTGGAACTGCAAATCTGAAGCATGCGAGCGAAATCTTAAAACCCATCACTGTTTCTTAAAAAGCACTCGAATTGAAATACCAACTTATATTTCAGTTTAGGCTTGAACAATTAATACCACCTTGCAGCCCAATCCAAAATAAGGGATTTCGCATTTGCACTGAACTCCCCCAGGAGGTCTTTAAAAAAGTCACTGATGAAATAGTATTAAAATCGGTAACCTATGAGATTATTAACGCACTCTATCCAAAATCTGAATGACTTCGAGTATATACTGATGGGTCACAAATGGTTGAATGCATAAATTCCGGAGCCGGTGTTTTTAGTGATATCTTTGCTTCATATGCCCCGGTGGGGAAAACAGAACCGCTTTTGATGGACAGGTTGAAAACCCTTCATTTAACCCTTTCTAAACTACAGTGTCATCTTGACGAGTTCTAGAACGTTGTCATACTTTCAGACTCGAAAGCTGTCTTGCAGGCAATTAACTCCGCCAAAGTACCCTCAATCAGCAGCCATTCAGAAATACTAATTACCCTTAAAAAGTTTATTCAGCCATAATAGAGTAACTTCCCTTCAGTAGATTCCTGACCACTTTTGTATCAATGGCAATGAAAGAGACGAATTTCTAGCCAAACAAGGATCAGCAACACCCTAAATTTCACACGTTCTGAGATCCCATTTCACAATATCAAGTTGGTAATCAAAAACACCTTTAAAAATAACCTTTCAAAAAGACTTTCAGGGAGGAATTCTCAGAAATTGTGGTGGAACACAATTTCAAACATTTAAGACTGGTCTAGGAGGAGAGCTGCAGCATAATTGCACCTTGCTACTGGCCATGATTGCATTTCAAAACGTCTGCATAGAATTCATATATTTGACGACTCATTTTCCGAAGTCTGTGACCTTCAGAGGGGAATGGTCAGGACTCGTCTTCTCCACTGGCCGGCTCTCTCCGATACAGGGAAGCAAGGGACAGTGTGAGTGATCTATAGGCGCTCTTCTGTGGATGCAATATTTTCTTTTTTCTGTTCATGTTATATTTTGCTAGCTCCAATTGTCTTTTGTACCCGCCATTCGAAATAAAAGAAATATCGCTTTAACTTTCACCTATCTAATAGAAAAGTCCAAACGAAATTCTTAATTAAAAGTTTTACATTTCAATATTTTTAATTTTTTAAAACTTTAATAATTTGGTAGTGGAAAAAAGTGAAAATTAACATATTAATTTTTTACATAAGTTTAATGTACATATTTTAAAACCTCTAAATATAAAATTTTGTTGAATTCTACCCATAAGTGTTTTAAGTATAGAGGTTTAGAGTTGCAAAATTTCATATTTTGAGGCATCTAGAATACATCCTGCCACCTGTAACAACTGCCAGACTCGTAAATCCGTTAACCCTTTAAGCGTGTCATTTATTTCCCTTCGAGCGCACTGCAGTGGGGAGTTTTTTCTCCCATACCCTTTTCCCCATTGATGGCGCGTTGAATGATAAGGTGTTTTGCTGAAATAATTGTGCTGTATAATAATAGATAAGTAAATAAGCATGTATAATAACAGATAAGTAAATTAAAAAACATACAATTCCAATTTTTAATAGTAACTCTTGCTGTGATAAATTTCAAGACATGAATATAACAAAGAGCAACTTCACAGTCTGGGCACCATGCCCTGGTTTCTTTCCTAAGCTTCTTGCCAGTTTTATTGGATGCACAATATACAACACATCGCCTAGTTGGCTCTTTTTTTTGCAGGGTGTGAGATAACTTACGCTTTGCTGAAATAAGATTGAAAGCATTTGAGGCCGCCATTACTTTGAATGTTGAATACTGCCTCTGATAAAATTTAGTTTGCAGGACCACTGCTGCCATCTAGTGTAAAAAATTGAAAACACCGTTAATATTTCATAAAAAAATCAGATGACGTGTTATTACCGCCAAACACACCGGAATCTCGGCTTTAAAAGTACATGACGATTCTATTCCTCGTCAAACCCGCTTAGCGGTAGTGCAATGCATGATGAGTTGAGCTCGTCAACAACGCTTAAAGGGTTAATGGGATATTAAAACCCATCATTTGACACTAATTTTATCCGTGTTCTCGATGGGGTAAGTAGATGCCTATTTTAGCCTATTTAAAAAAAATACAACCGGAGCGTTGGCTACCTGAGGGAACTGCCGGACTCACAGATCTCCGTTGATATCACGAAGTTCTACCACATGCAATGATCAAACCTTATGAACTCGAAGAGTTAGTATAATTGTTTTGGCTCTCCAACTAGAAGAACAGGAAGAAATGCAAACAGAAGCGCATGAAGACAGACAGATAGAAGGACATGAAGACCGACATACTGAAAGAGAGAGAGAGAAGTAAAAATTTTAAGTGGGGCCATACCAATTGTACCCCGAAATTTCATGAAATTCTGTGCAGTCGTTCTCCCGTGATAACCGATAAAAACAAACAAACAGATAAACATATTTTCAATTTTATTAATATAAATTATTCATAGTTTGAATTAATGAGAATAAAAAAATGGCGTGCAAATATTGTTTAAAACACAAGAAAAATCAAATCAGCGGTATTCGAATCAACGATATTCTTCTGCATTATGATTATAATACTCATCAGGGATTTTTCGTCAAGGTGTCATTTGGTCGTATTCCTTTGACATAACCTTTTGCAAACTGTAGTATTTCCAGCTGATAATCATCCAAACGCGGAGATAATAATTTCTTCGTGGTATTGTACATCCGCGGTATACTAAAAGATTTGTTATATCTCTGAAGTAATGAATTCATTTGGTCAAGAACATACTTCCCAAGGACTTGTGCTTTTTCGAAATCCCATGACGTTTGGCCAAAAGTTTCATGTTGACTGATGACGGCACACATGAATACGACTAATACCTGAAAATATAAAGAAAAATTTCAGATGTAGTACACTACTTTCCCTATATAGTGCAATGAATTTACTTTCACAATGAAGAGATGATGTATACGATCTACAGCATAAAGTTTTTAATGTTGAATTGTACATTGGACGATATTCCAGATGACAACATGTAAAATTATTTCAGGTTGTCTTATATGCTATTTTACGATATTTTCGACAAGATGGCGATATTTCGCTAAATGGCTCATACAGTCCGCCAAATTTATCGCCAAGTGTTATGGAGAAACGGAGAGAAAAATATTTCTTAAAAATAAATGCCAGCAGGTGAATGTTAAGGCGTCACAATACAAAAAAATCAAATGTGGACAACACATGACTTTCCTTATATAATGCAATAAATTTACTACTTTTACAGTAAAAAATCTGATGTGGGCAACACATGACTTTCCTTATATAATGCAATGAATTTACTACTTTTACAGTTAAAAAAAATTTTATTCTTATAATAGATACAGTTAAAAATAATGTTATTCTTATAATAGATACTTGTATTCTTTCCAAGATATTGAATTTTCTTCAATTCGTCGTCATTTTCATCGATTTAGCGTCATTTTTATCCATTTGGCGAGATTTTTGTTAATTTGGCAACAATTAAAAATGTCGAAAAGTTGGCGACATTCCGCCAAATTCGTCGCCAAAATCTCGCCAAGCGTTATAAACGGAGAAAAAAGTTATTCTTACAGCAGATAAATGACTACTGGCGTTCAAATACAAAAGTATTACTCAAAGTATCTTTTTTCGTGAATGGAACGAGCTAGATCCATGAGAATGATGTCATCACATTTATCGCATGGTAATACATATGAAAAGTGAACATGTACCCCAAAAGGAATTTTTTTTTTTATTTTATATAACTTTTTGATAATTTTTTTGAAAAATGTGCAATATCTCGAGAACAACTCATGTTAGCGTTCTAAAATTTATGTCAATCGTTTTCTAATAAAAAATTACATAAGAAAACTCTATTTGCGTAACTTTATTAGCGGTTCTTATTTTTTGACGAATTTTACAAAATTTCACTCGAAAATTTAGGGGGGGGTTCTGAACGTTCGATTGCGTATAAAAACAATAGGCTTCCAGTGTTTACGGATTGTTATTTTCGTACCATATTTCGTTCGAGTCGGTCCATTCGTTCGCCAGTTATCGTCTCCACAGACTCACTGACATACACACGCACACATACTTTCACACACTAACACAGACACACAGACATCACTTCAAAAATGTTTGATTCGTTCAGATCTATTGGTGTCCAAATGCAAAAGTATTACTCAAAGTATTTTTTCTCATGAATGGAAAGAGCTAGATCCACGAGAATGATGTCACCCAATTTATCGCATGATATTACGTATGAAAAGTGAACATGTGTCAAAACAGTTAATATTATTTTTTAATTTATTGAATTTTTTGATAAATTTGTTTGAAAAATGTGCAATATCTCGAGAACGGTTCATAATAGCGTTTTAAAGTTTATGTCAATCGTTTTCTAAGGACAAATGACGTAAGAAATGTCTATTTGCGTAACCTTATTAAAGGTTTTGATTTTTTGATGATTTTTTTAAAATTTCACTCGAAAATTTAGGGGAGTTCTGAACATTCGATTACGTTTAAGAACAATAGGCTTCCAGTATTCACGGATTGTGATTTTTGTACCAAATTTCATTCGAATCGGTCCATTCATTCGTCAGTTATCGTCTCCACAGACTCATTGACACACACGCACACATACTTTCACACACAGACACACATACTGTCACACACACACACACACACACAAACATCGCTTCAAAAACGTTTGATTCGTGATCAGGGATGTTTGAAACGTGCTCTCCCGTCGAAAACTGGAATTCAAATTTTCAACCGCGTCACGATACTTTCCTTATACATTATGTATACAAGGAAAGTAATATGTATTTACGTAACATTATTGAATGTTCTGATATTCTGATGTTTTTTCAAACTTTCATTCGAAAATTTGAATGTTTTCCGGACTCTCGATTGTGTTTGAAATCAATAGGCTTCCAGCATTCACTTATTTTAATTTTTATATTAAATTTCATTCAAAACGTTTGTTAGATGTCGTTTGTTAGATGTCATTCGTTTGTTAGATGTCGTCTTCACGGACACACATACATACACACACATACATACATGCACACACACATACACTCAGACACACACGCACACGCACGCAAACACACACGCTTGCGCACATGCACATACACACACACAGCCTCACACGTACTTACACACACGTGTACACAGACATCACCTCATAAACGATCGATTCGACTTCAGGGATGCTTAACGTGTTCTTTCGTTGAAAACTCGAAATCGAATTTTCGACCTCTGCACAATATTTTCCCTATACATTATACTATATACAGGATATCAGGGGTAAAAGTATCCAAAAGTTATGGCTTATAATTATAGAACTATCCATTAGAATGTTCCCATTACTTATGGATGCTTTTACCTCGGACACACTGTGTATAGGGAAAACAGTATGGTGAAACCAATCTTAAATTGCAAGCTCGCAATTGACCTGCACTTACCCTATTGAAATACACCCGACCATGCTAGTATGCATGGCTGGTCCACATTTTAAAACACAAATTCTCACAGTATAAAGTTGTGGTTATTTCTTTCCCTATATACATACTAAAAATATAACTGAAGTATACAACCTTAGTATGCTATTAAAAAAATCTGATGTGGGGAACACATGATTTTCCTTATATAATGTAACGAATTTACTACTTTTACAGTTAAAAAAAATGTTATTCTTATAGTAGATACTTATATTCTTTTCAAGATATTGAATTTTCTTCAATTAGTCGTCATTTTCATTGATTTAGCGTCATTTTTATCAATTTGGCGAAATTTTTGTTAACTTGGCAACAATTAAAAATGTCGCCAAGTTGGCGACATTCCAACAAACTCGTCGCCAAAATCTCGCCAAGCGTTATGGACGGAGAAATAAGTTATTCTTACAGCAGATAAATGACTATTGGCGTTCAAATACAAAAGTATTACTCAAAGTATCTTTTTTCATGAATGGAACGAGCTAGATCCACGAGAATAATATCACCCAATTTATCGCATGGTTTTACATGTGAAAAGTGAACATGTTTCTCAATAGGAAATATATATTTTTTATATTTTATAAAACTTTTTGATACTTTTTTAAAAATGTGCAATATCTCGAGAACGGTGCATGTTAGCGTTCTAAAATTTATGTCAATCGTTTTCCAATGAAAAATTACATAAGAAATGTCTATTTGCGTATCTTTATTAGCGGTTTTTATTATTTGACGATTTTTTCAAAATTTTACTCGAAAATTTAGGGGGGTTCTAACCATTCGATTGCGTATAAAAACAATTCATATCAACAGGCTTCCAGTGTTTACGGTTTGTGATTTTTGTTCCAAATTTTGTTCGAATCGATCCATTCGTTCGTCAGTTATCTTCTCCACAGGCTCACTGACACACACACACGCACATACTTTCACACACACATACATACTTTCACACACACACACAGACAGACACACACACACACACACACACACAGACATCACTTCAAAATTGATTAATTCGTGATCAGGGATGCTTGAAACGTGCTCTCCCGTCGAAAACTCGAATTCTAATTTTCGATCCCGTCACAATACTTTCCTTATACATTATGTATATAAGGAAAGTAAAAATATGATAGAAAATATTTATAATTAATGCATGTAAGCTAATATATTTGTACATTAAAAACTTGCAACACAAGTTTATTACCATTTAAAATTTATAAGAATTTCGAGAATGAGGATTTTAAAACTATAATTCCTAAAGATGGGAAACATTGATAGCTGACATTCTAATTCTAAAATCATAACTTGAAAAGAAAAGCACACAGGGATGCTAGGTAATTTAGCAAGGGAATTAAATAGATGAAAATCAACAATATATATATATATATACAGATGTGATACTATCAATAAGGACTGGCTATTACATGACTAGACCTTAGCACGACCATCAAATAGAAATAAAAATTTCTAGAAGCCCATAGAAAAATGAAATAAAATGATGAGAAAATATTAATTTATATTAATATATATTAGTCATCTCCAAAAACTGCATGGATCTATTTGTTTTGAGATTGGGCTTGATAACGGCTCCAAACAAATAGTTATTTTCCATCTATACATTTTGAGAGATTTGTAACTTTTAACTTTTAACTTACATTTTTCATTTTTATTTGTGCTACTTTAAGCACTGCAAATTGGAATTGTAACATTATATATATATATATATATATAAGAATAAAAGGGTTTGAAGATCCAATGAAAGAAAAGTGAGAAGCTCTAACACAAAAATTCAACTATCTAACAGGCTTACAAAACAAAAGTAAAAATCAACAATTCCTCAAACTAATGGAAAAAAAATAAATAAATAAAATAAATATCGAATATATATATATGTGTGCGTGTGTGTGTGTATATATATATCTTAGATTATTTAAAAAATAATAGTCTATTAAACTCAATTCACACTCTGTTAATAGTATCAAATTGAAAATTATCAATATGTATAGTGATTTAGATATTAATAATAATTTTCTGAAATTTCCATATATTGTGCTTATACCTAAATTTCATAAAAATCCTATTAAATTCAGAACTGTAACTAGTGGTCATATTTCATACTCTACTACTGCTGATAAATTATTACTAAATTATTTAAATGTACTAAATAGTAATTTACGAGATTCTAGTGATATAACTATATTATTCTAAATAATAGTAAAGAATTAAAAAATAAATTAAAAACACTTGATAAAATAATAGGATTTCAAACTTTTGATTTTAAAGATCTATTTAATAATATTAAGATCACTGATTTTTTTATGTCATTTTAGCTTTATATAATGCTTATATTACTCATATATCTCATCTTACTAAATTTACCAATTTTCCTAAGCTTCTTCATTTTGTTCTTTTCAATAATTATATTTTTCAAGGTAATAAATTATACTTACAAGTCTCAGGTGTTCCACAAGGTGGCTGTAGTAGCAGTATGTTAGCTAATTTATACCTATATCAATATGAAAAATTATTTTCTTCAACAGATTATAAAATTTACAGATATGTAGATGATCTGATTTGTCTTGTATTAACTGATAACTATGTCATAGATATAGATTTCTATCCGGATAATTTGGAATCAATACCTAATGAAACTTCTATTAGTAAAAATATTAATTATTTGGATTTAAATCTAATTATAGAACCTACTAATGGAATAGTTACTAATTTATATGATAAAAAAGATTTTTTTTTTACTTTAATATTAATAAATTATTACCATTTAATTCCGGCAACTCGATTCAATTGTTTAGAAATATTATACTAATCAACTTTTTAGAATTTATAGATTATCAGATAAAAAATTTCATGCTTTGCACATTAATAACCTCAAAATTACCAGTAAATTTTATGAATATCCAGCATATTTAGTAAATGGAATAGTTAATCAGTTTCGATTAGCCTAAAATTCTCATAATCTCTCCTTAATATCTTATTTTAGCCATACTTCTACATTCTCTTGAACTTACATTATAATATATTTTCATATTTTACTTTTGTAGCTTTAACTGTAGAATACCTCTTTTTATTGCCTTTACGCAGTACGGTTTTTATTACTCTCTGTGGCAACAGCAGATCACTTCTTTTTATTTCTGCGTATGGCAACATTGGTCTAGTCATATATTGCTCGTCATGGTTGTACTTTAGAGGCGTATTTTACGGTATTTATATTTTCTTTATTTTTTCCGGTCTTTATGTCGTCCATATAACGCAAGTTTATAGATAAAATCTATCATGTGTTTCAGAAACAAGCATTTTTGTGTTCATTTCGAAGGGATATATGGACTTGAAAAATAATTTTTTTTCCAAATGAACTATTCTGAAGCCTAGAGCTCTTTCACGTGCAAGCTTTTTTTTGCTTGATTTTTTTGTTTTCCTATTTTCATTCCTCACCTTTGGAATTTGTTGATTATCTTTGACTTTATGATCTGCATTACGTTTTATAATTTCCTCTTTATGGTTGAATTTCCTTTCTTTCATTGTATTTTGCCGGCAAATTTTAAGATAGTGTATTATGAGTTTCTACTTACATTCTACCATTGGATTTACAATTTTATTTATATATATATATATATATTTCACACAAAAGTCATAAAAAGGATAAAATCATAATCAAACGACTTATTAGGCGCATTGCAGTCTTAATCTTACGTTTACCAAAAAAAGGACCACAAAGTATATATATATATATATGTGTATATATACAGAGGGAGAGAGAGAGAGTGGTGACGATCGTAAATTGTGCAAAATCCCCACAATTTCCAGATGACTCAATGAGACAGTTTAACGGTGACAAAGATATGCACCAACTTTATTTGACAATAGGTCTAAGGTAGTGCCTCATGCCTCACATTAAAACCTCCTGGGTAACTTAGTAAAATGTTTAATTAGAAAGGTTTTTGTAATTATATAAATGTAATTAAATTGAGTTTTTATTAAATAGTAATTTTAAAGATAAAATATTTTACCTTTCTAATCAATCATTAAGTACATAATGCTGTGTACTTAATGATTAATTGGACATGTTTTTGTAACTATATAGATGTAATCAAATTGAGTGTTAATTAAATATTAATTTTAAAGATAAAATTGTGTACTTAATGATCAATGCGTTGTTTTATTTTAGCTAAGGTATGTGAGCTCGCACTTGTGGTTAATTTGGTGGGTTATTGCATCTATGACGTATATGTACTTATTAATGTGTTGGGTTAGATATACTAATCCCTTAATAATAAAAAAAAATAAATGTTAATTTTTATCCCCATATTCTGTTGCCAGGACCAGGATTTGAAATCCGGGTTATCGTGGGGATCTGACACAATTCGTTATCACCTCGTCACCAGTCTACTCTATCGACGATCTTTTTCATCTCCTATCGTCTGCATTACTCAATTTTTATCAACTTCGTTCTTTTAGATCTTACCCTCGTCTTATTTCTTGCTAGGCAAATGCATCTCCTTTTTGCTCCGGGGAAAAACGCCTTTGCGAATTTTATTGATCTAGACTTTTGCATGATGTTGGGGTCCTTCTTGGTTGGCTCCTATGGAGCGTATGAAAATTGTGCAAGTCTTATCCGGGAGCACGGTTTACGTCCAATGTCACCATTGTAATTTTTGATGTCATCGAATAATGAGTCGTAAACTTCTCTGGGCCAAGACTGTCAAACGTGGCGTCTGACTACTTTGTTCGATTAAACGCTAAGAAAATCTCACATTTACAGACGAACTGGCAGACAAACTTCTTCTTTTATTATAGATATTGAAGAAGTATTCTATAAACGGGTTCTTTGGATGGGTACCTTAAAAACGAGTTTTAATTATTATTTGTAAAAAATATAAGATACAATAAAGGTACTCACGAATGTTTTCATGTTTTCTATCCGTGCTCAGAATTATACAAATATTAAGACGATTTCTAAGCAGTTGACAATTTATAGAAATATCTTCAAAGGAATTCCGAACTGCTTGTGCAATCTTTGTTTTCATAATTCAAAATCAATTCCTATTGTATGTTTTAGTGTGATCAAAATGATATATTGCACAATTGTAAAGATTCGAAATGCATGTTGAAAATTTAAAGCACTACTTACGCAATTTCGAAACATCTAAAAGCAATCCGGTAAAAGGTGATTTTTTTTTCTTTCTTATATATGATAACATTTGTCTGGATTACTGTCTTAAAATTTTATCTTTTTACATTATATTAATGTGAATAACATATATGCTTGGAGTTACTTTGGTAAAAAAAAACCGGATCGGTAAGCAAATTGTAAACAATTTTGACGCTTTTACCCCCCCCCCCCCCCCCCATCCTCCCCAGACCTAAGAGATAAAAATGTAAATACTTTTTTGTGTTTTGTAGGAAATAGGGTCAAGATTTTGATTATATAAAAAATTTAAATATTTCAATATATTAATTTTTTTAAAGTTAAAAAAGTAGCTCTCAGAGCAAGTGTTTTTTCTTTATTCTAGCTTTCCCACGAAATATAAAATATAAAAGATAGGTATAATTAGTAAATGACAAAATTGTACTAGAACATAGTATTCAAATCTATATTAATTATTAGAAAAGCTCTTATAGTTTTCGAGTAATCATCAAGTTTAAGAAGTATGAACATTTTACGTTTTTCAAGTCTTTAATGCCTGTATCTTTAAAACTAAAAGCGATAGCTATAATCAATATGCTGGAATTTGTAGGTGAAGTGTTACTGTCCGAGAAATGGTGTAATTTACATTTAACTTCATTTTGCAAACCATTAAATTTTTGTCCTTTAGCCTTATTTTTCATAATGTATTGTCAATGTATCGACTTTTCTATATTTAGACAATAATCGATTGTCAATAATCGATGTCAATAATCGATTTGCCTGTATCGAGATATTATTATAATGAATTGTTAAGGAAAATCATAGTTGCAAAACGCTTTAAAATAATCAGCAACAAAACATATAATTGTTAACTGCATTTATAATTGAAATCGTAATTGTATGTAACAATCATAATTGCGAAACTCTTTTTTTGCCAGCAGCCAATCACTGAGAAGTTGAATGTCGGCTCAAGCCATTAAACACTATTGGAATCCGCTATTGGAAATATTAAATTTTATGTTAATTAACATTTAATTAACAAAGGCATAAATCGAAATTCTAATCCCGAATTGCATATTTAGGTGCCCACATTAGTCTAGTATACAATGTGCCCACTTATATCCGTTACACCCCCCCTTAACTTCGGTGACAGCTCAGGCCATAAAGTTGGTGCCTAGGTATAGTAAAAAGGCTATGTGCTTGCTACTCGAAGAGACAACTTACATCGCCATCTATCGGCAAATTTCGGAATTAGATGTCCTATCTCATAAACGGTGAAAGATACGTGAAAGAAGTCAATTAGAAAGTTGTAGAGCGCTCTCAATTTAGTACGAAAAAATACTTTGCGCACATTAATACTTAAAACAGAATGCAAAAAATGAATATTTGTTTGGTCACGATTTCGAAAATTGTCATGTCATAAAGAGTGGAAGAAAGAAAATGAGACACTTCCCTGTCTTCAGGATCATTTATTTACAATAGTATATTGCTCAAAATGCTCTCCCTTAGCCACTATACACATTTGCACTCTGGACTGGATTTCTCGCACATTGTGCAACATGGCAGGTGCTACGGACGCACAAGCATCAGTAATGCGTCGTCGAAGATCCTGCAATGTTGGCGGAGGGGTCGCATATACCTGCCCTTTTATGTGTCCCCATAAGAAGAAGTCCAATGGGATCAAGTCAGGTGAGCGCTGGGGCCAATCGACCGAACCACCATACCCGATCACTTGATTCTGGAATGTCTATTAGGTACTGCTGAACGTTTGAAATCTTATGCGAAGGTGCGCCGTCATGTTGGAACCATACATTTAGGAGTTGGTGCAATGGTAGATTCTCAACAAAGTCGGTTATTACTTCCTGCAGAAGCTGCAAGTACCGTTGTCCCGTTAACGTGCCCTCGTAAAATACTGGTCCAATGAGCCTGTCATTAAAAATTCCGCTCCAAACATTAATCGACCAGCGCTGCTGATGTCGAACTTCGACGGCATATCTCGGATTTTCCAGCGACCAGGTATGAACGTTCCATCTATTAAACATTCCGTTCCTCGAAAAACATGCCTCATCCGTCCATATTATGTCTGCCAGGAATGTTGGGTGGACTTTTTTTAAGTTATTCATCACAAAGTTGCACCACGTGTAACGTCAGGCCAACGGCCGTACCGTGCTGAAAACACCGGTTCTCGTTAGATCACCGAAGTCAAGCAGCATCGGGCGCGGTTAGTACTTGGTGGGTGACCACCTCGGAACACCGCGTGCTGTTGGCCATCTCAGGTGCGGTATCCCCGTGGTTTGCGCGCTAGATTTGCACGCTACCACAAAATGCCGCCGTGTTCATGCGGAGTACGATCACGTTAAACATGTGGGTCCGTAAGTCCTTCCGAGAGGTTGGTGGTAGGGGAAGGAGGGTACGGTCCCTGTGGATGCCTCCCCCACTGGGTTCCGGTCTAAATTGGGTGGCACTTCCCGGCCGTCCATACAGTTACCTTACACCTTTCTGGTAGGTCGGACGGTCTGGGTCTCAACAACAACCACGTGTAACGTCTCTCAGCATCTCTTGGCAGCAATCCCTGCACAGGTGTGGATCGGTATGGATGAGCACCTGATTCATTCAGGATTTTCCAGACGCGGCTTTTTGAGAGGTCACAATTTTCCCTGATCATTCTTGTGTTGCTCTGGGGAAGGGCGAGAGCGTATGCTAGCACATCTTCAGGTTGCACTTTGCGTCCTACATTACGAGGCGTACGAATTCGAGGCCAGCTGGTCACGCAGCCCGTCTCCCTTAAACGTTTTACAACTCTTAAGATGGTCTGTGGGATGCGGGCCTTGAGGAAAACGTTCACGATACAGCCTTGCAGCTGATTTTGCCTTACGTCCACATTCACCGTAAATTAACAACATCTCGCAATACTCGTTACTGCCAAATTTTGTCATAACTCTCCGCTTTAACGTACAACCCAACAGAAACATCCTTTTTATAGTAGTCGTCTCTGGTGAACAG
Organism: Amaurobius ferox; assembly: GCA_951213105.1. Classification (NCBI taxonomy): domain Eukaryota; kingdom Metazoa; phylum Arthropoda; class Arachnida; order Araneae; family Amaurobiidae; genus Amaurobius; species Amaurobius ferox. The sequence goes on from OX578152.1 coordinate 42,417,239, forward strand.
GTATGACGTTTCATCCTCATTTGCATAATACATGAGATCCATGTGATTTTTATACCAGACATGGTTGAGTTGAGCTGTGTGTTTGGAAAGACGCTTTTGCAAGATCAGCAGAAAGTTTTCATGGTTTGTAGAGACATTCAGTAAAACACGCAACCGGTGGGTACAGAACCATGGTCTTCATGAATGTGAATCACGTGCGTTTCCCCTACGCCACAACACAGGCTCGTATTTAGTCCGTAAGGTGGTATTTTCTCGCTTCGCTTCACAATCAAACAAATGTTCATTTTTTGCATTCTGCTTTGAGTATTAATGTGCGTAAGGTATCTTTTCATACTAAATCAATAGTGCTCTACAACTTTCTAATTGACTTTTTTCACGTATCTTTCACCGTTTACGAGATAGGACCGCTAATTCCAAAATTTGCCGATAGATGGCGTTGTACGTTGTCTCATCGAGTAGCGCATAGCCTTTTTACTATATCTAGACACCAACTTTATAGCCTAAGCTGTCACCGTTTAGAAGTTAAGGGGGGTGTAACGGATATAACTGGGCACCCTGTATGTAAATTTTCTGAACTGTACTCTTTTTTTATCTCATCGCACTATGGGATAAAGATTCGCATGATTTTTACTGTCCTTATATACATAGTATAACGCACACTAAAAGTTAAGCAAAAAAGTGAAGAAAGCAGATAAAAAGAAAAGTATTTATTCGAATTCATTGAAACTTTCACAGATCATGGGGTATAACAAAAGATACTAGCATGGAAAAATGCAAAGAAAAGTATCAATACAAAATTAAATAATTTAAATAAACAAAAATATAGGATTTTGGGCGGCAAAAACAGTCAATTATTGGAGGTCTGTCAATACAACATGTTACGACCTCTGCTGAAAACACATGCCTGACAGCGTCGATTGATGTCAAAAATAAGATCATCTATGGTGATTTAGGGTATCTGTCTGTGCCCATTCACGGATCAGACATGTTTTTAGCGAGTGTAAAGGTTCCGAGGAGGGTCATGCAGATAACTAAAACGTCTCCCAAGCATGTCCCAAACATGCTTGATAGGATTCAAGTCGGGTAATCTTGATGGCCATTCCATACGAAGCAGTGTTTCCTATTCTGTTTTATTTGGTAATTGGACATTTTTCCAAAGACGGCATAACAAAAATGCGAAAAATCTCAAATATATCGAGAACGGTTAGTCCTAGAGTGATAGAGTTGTTCTTATTCTTTTCCTCGCCAAAATTTACGTATAAAACAAGCATTTAATTGATACATTTGAACATGCATTGTCTTTTTTTTAGACATTGACGATTTTTGCGGGCCATTTCGTAAAAAATGGCAGTCTGTTCTTTTCAGAATCATACCAAAATCTAATCAGCACCAGAGTATCCCACAAATGATTTATTTACCAAATTTTGTGAAATTTGGTCAATTAGTATTGCAGCTAGAGCGGATACATGAAATTTCTTCAGGCCATTTCGCAAAAAAAGGCGGGGTTTTTTTATCCGAATTGTACCAAAAACTAATCAACTCCAGGGTCATATCCAAGGATCTTACCTACCAAATTTTATGAAATTCGGTCCATTAGATTTTGAGTTAGAGTGGATACATACAATGCACAGACACACACACACACAGATATCAGGCTACAAATAGTTTTTTCGTATTTAAGAGGTCCCGAAACGTGTAGATCCGTCGAAAATTCGAGTTACGATTTTCGACATGATTCCAATACTTTCCCTATACATTACCATGTATTGCAGGGAAAGTAAAAATATAAAGTTTTCGCTCAAATTAAAAAAAAATTCTTTCTATTTCGAGATTTTTTATAGCAAAGCCAGATATAAAATTTCGTGAAAATCCATCAATACATGTAGTTGCTATTGTGTACACAAGTAATCGACCACAGACATCAGACAGACAGACAGATGGACGGATATCACTCCAAAAATAATCAAAAGTTGTTCAGAAGATCTTAAAACATATATTGTCATAAAAATCTCGAAATCAAAACATTTCAGGAAAACAATACTTTCTTAATACTACGTATGATAAAATAAAAATTCATAGGTTATCTAATCATTTTTTTTTTACTTTCCTTATATACAATAATGGATAAGGAAAGAAAGTATTGTGACGGGTCGAAAATTCAAATTCGAGTTTTCGACGGGAGAGCACGTTTCAAGCATCCCTGATCACGAATCGACCATTTTCGAAATGATGTCTCTGTGTGTGTGTGAAAGTATGTTTTCGTGTGTGTGAATGTGTGTGTGTGTGTGTGTGTGTGTGTGTCAGTGAGTCTGTGGAGACGATAACTGACGAACGAATAGACCGATTCGAATGAAATTTGGTACAAAAATTAGAATCCGTAAACACTGGAAGCCTATAGTTTTTATACGCAATCGAATGTTCAGAACCCCCCTAAATTTTCGAGTAAAATTTTGAAAAAATAGTCAAAAAATCAAAAGCTCTAATAAAGCTACTCAAATAGACATTTCTTATGTAATTTTTCATTAGAAAACGATTGACATAAATTTGAGAACGCTAACATAAACCCTTCTCGAGATATTGCACATTTTTCAAAAAATTATCAAAATATCCTATAAAATAAAAAAAATATTTCCTATTGAAAAACATGTTCACTTATCATATGTAATACCATGCGATAAATTTGTAACATCATTCTTGTGGATCTAGCTCTTTCTAGTCATGAAAAAGATACTTTGAGTAACACTTTTGTATTTGAACGCCAATAGTCATTTATCTGCTGTAAGAATAACTTACTTCTCCGTCTATAATGCTTTGCGAGATTTTGGCGACGAATTTTGCTTCAACTTGGCGACTTTTTTTAATGTTGCTAAATTAACGAAAAACTCGCCAAATGGATAAAAATGACGCCTCATTGACGAAAATTCGATATCTTGGAAAGAATATAATAATCTACTATAATAATAATCTATTTTTTTTTACTGTAAAAGCAGTAAATTCATTACATTATATAAGGAAAGTCATGTGCTGACCACATCAGATTTTTTAGATTGATATCACCTTCATGAGCAAAAGAGCATAATACAGATGCTTACAGATAAAACTGAATTCTCAATTCATTGTACGGAAATAAGGTAACCGTTACTTGTATGTTTACTCAGTTTTTTCTTTTTTTTTTCATTCTTTTCTGAACAAAATAAAATGAAAAAATGAAGAAATTATTTGCTGAATGACAATTTACATAAATAAACCTTTCACAACAGCCATAAGCAGTTGTTGAAAATAGACTTCCTTGCAATCAATCTTACGACTTTTGTACGGTTCAAAACTGCAAATATTCCACACACAGTGTAAACAAAAACAAATTACGATGCGGTTATTTAAAGACACCCTATAATAGGTTTGAAGCATAGAAAGCTTATTTTATTCTGTTGTAAGAGACAGGATAAAAAAAAATGAAGCTGTGGGTAAGTTATTTTCTCATTTTCTTCGCCTTTCATCGAAGCAAACCGATCATTGTTTCTTCCTTTTGTAACACCTATTGAAATCTGTTTGTGTGCGAAAGTTTCGTTAATATTGTAAAACTGAACTGATTCGAATAACATTTTGTACATACCTTGAACTAATCATATTTCAAATCGTGACGAAGTTCGGGTTTTAAATTTCGATCTATTTCAATATATTTGTGGTGATCAGATAATGTTAAGTTTATAGAAAAAAATCTGATGTATGCAACACATGACTTTACATATATAATGCAATGAATTTACTACTTTTACAGTTAAAAAATGGTATTCTTATAATAGATACTTATACTCTTTCCAAGATATTGAATTTTCTTCAATTAGTCGCCATTTTCATTGATTTAGCGCCATATTTATCCTTTTGGGTGAGAATTTCGTTAATTTGGCAACATTTAAAAATGTCGACAAGTTGGCGACATTCCGCTAAATTTGTCGCCAAAATCTCGCCAAGCGTTATGGACGGAGAATATTAGTTAATAAGAATAATATAAGTTATATATAATATAAGTTATAATATAAGTTATTCTTACAGCAGATAAACGACTATTGTGCGTTCAAATGCAAAAGTATTACTCAAAGTATCTTTTCTCTTGAATGCAACGAGTTAAATCCATGACAATGATGTCACCAAATTTATCGCATGATATTACATATGAAAAGTAAACATGTTTCTCAAAAGTTAATATTTCTTTTTAATTTATGGAATTTTTTTAACAAATTTATTGAAAAATGTGCAATATCTCGAGAACGGTTCATGCTAGCGTTCTAAAGTTTATGTCAATAGCTTTCTCAGAAAAAGTTACATAGGAAATGTCTATTTGCGTAAATTTATTAAAGGTTTTGATTTTTTGAGATTTTTTTAAAATGTCACTCGAAAATTTAAGAGGGTTCTGAACATTCGATTGTATTTTAAAATAATAAGCTTCTAGTAATAATGGATTGTGATTTTTGTACCAGATTTCATTTGAATCGCTCCATTCGTTCGTCTGTTATTGTCTCCACAGATTCACTGACACACACACACACATCACCTCAAAAATGTTCGATTCGTAATCAGGGATGCTTAAAACGTGCTCTCCCGTCGAAAACTCGAATTCGAATTTTCGACCCCGTCACATTACTTTCCTTATACATTATGTATATAAGGAAAGTAAAAATTAAATAAAAGAAATTCGTGAACCAAAGAGTATTTTCTATTTGTTTAATATAGCCTGTGTATATGTACATGTTGATTGATTGTCTTAAACATCGATAATTTAATAATTAATTATTTAAATTCAATATTTTGAGTTTTTTTCTCACTGTTATGAAACAAATGTATCAGTTGTCAAACATGTAGCTAGATTCCATGCTTTACAAGAATATCTTTGGCGAATAATATTCTAGTAAAATATTTTGCTAGGTGTTGATAAAAGAATGAAAGAATACCGTTATAAATTGAAAAAATAATTATAAGCTTCTTTGTTATTAAATTATATATTGTTCGACTTCTATTCTTACTTTCTCATATTATTGTATAGAAGAAGCGTCGTATTCTAAAAAAATATCGAATTCTAGATTTTGACAGATAAGCAAACTTTAATACCTCATAAACTTATTTCGAATTCTTTGGGAAATATGATCGATTATATGTGTGTTCGATTCTGTAAGGAGAATACGTGTAAAAAAAGCAATTCTGTAATGTATGATTCTATTAAGTTGCAATCTTTGTATTGGTCAGATCCACATTAACCAAAGATATATGGCCGATTTAAATCAAGCAAATCATAAGTTCTTATATCAAAAATCTGATGTGGGCAACACATGACTTGCCTTATATGATGCAATGAATTTACTACTTTTGCAGTAAAAAAATAGGTTTTTCTTATAGTAGATACTTATATTCTTTCCAAGATATTGAATTTTCGACAATGAGTCGTCATTTACATTGATTTAGCGTCATTTTTATCCATTTAGCGAGTTTTTCGTTAAGTTGGAGGCATCCCACCAAATTCATCGTCAAAATCTCGCCAAGCGTTATAGAAGGAGAAATAAGTTATTCTTACAGCAGATAAATGACTATTGGCTTTCAAACAAAAAAGTATTACTCAAAATATCTTTTCCCATGAATGGAAGAGATCTAGATCCACGAATGGAGCTAGATCCACGAGAATGATGTCATAAATTTATCGCATGATATTACATATGAAAAGTGAACATGTTTCTCAATAGGAAATATATATTTTTTTATTTTATATAACTTTCTGATATCTTTTTTTAAAAATGTGAAATATCTCGAGAACGGTTCATGTTAGCGTTCTAAATATTACGTTAATCGTTTTCTAATGAAAAATTACATAAGAAAAGTCTATTTGCGTAACTTTATTAGTGGTTTTGATTTTTTGACGACTTTTTCAAAATTTTATTCGAAAATTTAGCGGGGTTCTGAATATTCGATTGCGTATAAAAACAACAAGCTTCCAGTGTTTACGGATTGTGATTTTTGTACCAAATTTGGTTCGAATCGGTCCATTCGTTCGTCAGTTATCGTTTCCACAGACTCACTGACACACACACACACACACACACACACACACACACATACTTTCACACACACACACACACAGACATCACTTCAAAAATGTTTGATTCGTGATCAGGGATGCTTGAAACGTGCTCTCCCGTCGAAAATTCGATTTCGAATTTTCGACCCCGTCTCAATACTTTCCTTATACATTATGTATATAAGGAAAGTAATAGGTTTTTCTTATAGTAGATACCAATATCCTTTCCAAGATATTGAATTTTCGTCAATTAGTCGTCATTTTCATTGATTTAGCCTTATTTTTATCCATTTGGCGAGTTTAACGTTAATTTAGCAGCATTTAGACAAGTCGCCAAGTTGGCGACATTCCACCAAATTCGTCGCCAAAATCTCGCCAAGCGTTATTTTTTTTTTCAGATGGCCAGCCACTTTGATCTTCGTCATTCGTCTTTATTACATCGGCCAGATTGTGACCCATTTAGCCGTCCTTGGACGTTGCCCCAGGCGCACCAGAGGGGGGCGGATCACACTGTGCCCACAACACAAACATCCATGCCTTACGTGGGGCTCGAACCCACAACGCGGCGGTCGAGCGATTGCTACGCCAAGCGTTATGGATGGAGAAATAAGTTATTCTTACAGCAAATAAATTACTATTGGCGTTCAAATACAAAATTATTACTCAAAGTATCTTTTTCATGAATGGAACGAGCTAGATCCACGAGAATGATGTCACCCAATTTATCGCATGATATTACATATGAAAAGTGAACATTTTTTGTAATAGGTAATACATTTTTTTTTATTTTACATGATTTTTTGATAATTCTTTTTTAAATGTGCAATGTCTCAAGAACGGTTCACACTGACGTTCTAAAATTTATGTCAATCGTTTTTTAATGAAAAACTACATAAGAAATGTCTACTTGCGTAACTTTATTAAAGGTTTTGATGTTTCAATGATTTTTTCAAAATTTCACTCCAAAATTCAGAATTAATAAGCAATAAACAATAAACAATATATTCCATACATTAAAATATTTCAATTATTAATTCGTAAATTAAGCGTCATTTTTATTTACTTGGCGTCATTTTTGCAATTTGGATGATATTTTCGTCAATATTGCCGGGGTCGAAAATTCGAATTTTCGACCCCGTCACAATACTTTCCTTATACATTATTGTATATAAGGAAAGTAATATGTACTCACAACTTTCGGGCGAATTAGGCCGCATCAGCCATTTTTTCAAAATGCAATTTTTAGTACATCAAATTAAGTATTTAATGTTCATTTGATATAGAGAGTATAATAAGGAGTTATATTTACTACTAGCAGTATATCCGTTCTTCGGACGGAAAATAATAAATATAACGAAACTTAAAATTTACAATTATGTGCAAATTCCTACAGTTTTCTAAATGACATTCTTATTCAAAACATGTTATTAAAATATTTAATTTAATTCTCTTAAAAAGTGTTTTGAAAAAGAAGTAATTTTGTATATTTGCTCTCGCTATGCAAAATTATCGGGCGAAAAAATGTGGCGGTATGTCGTCAATTTGACGATTTTTTTTAAATATTGCCAAAGGGACGAAAATGTCTCCAAATTGATAATAATGACCCCAATATAGGAAGTTATGTTTTGTAAAATTTTGAATTCCGTCATATGACGGTCATACTTTCATAATATATAGGGAATTCTCCTCTTTCCTTTTATCTATAACACTTGACATTAAATTTGGCGAACTTGGTGAATTATCTAGCTAAATATCGCCAGCTTGGCAATATTTCACCCCAGATTGACGAAATATCATCCAAATGGCGAAAATGACGCCAATTAAATAAAAATGACGGCAAGTAAATAAAAATGACACCTAATTTATGAATTAATTATTGAAATATTTTAATGTATGAAATATATTAATTATTGAGGATGCTATCAATATTGACATATGTTAATTTATAGTTGTGTGAAATATAAGTTAATTGTGTACTTCAAAATACTCGCAGTTTTACATGTTGTCATCCGGAAAAGCGCCAAATGTACAACCCATTGTTAAGAATACAGTACCATGGACGTTATACATCATTTTCTCACTGTGAAAGACGTAAATTCATTGTATTATATAAGGAAAGTCATGTGCTGTTCACATCAGATTTTTTTAGCAAGGAAGCGTATAGGTATAAAACCGTCCTGTTTTATGCAGAGTCTGTATCTCCGCGTTACGGATCTATATAATAAAAGGCAATGTCTATCTGTGTGTGTGTGTCTGTCTGTCTGTCTGTGTGTGTGTGTGTTATACACTATAGGCTCAGCGACCGCGGGTCGCAGAGCTACGAAATTTGGCCACCGAAGACCCGGGGGGTTGGGAAGGTGACACGTGAAAACCGATTTTTAAAATTTGAATTATTTTTTTTATTATTGAATGTTTTATGCGATTTCGACCGTTTTTCCCCTTTTTTCTTCCCCATCCAGACGTTGTAGAAAAAAGCAAATCACATGACCGGAAAGAGCAGACAATTGCGAGTAAAAATATATCAATTTCAAATCTCAGGGACAAATTCTAATATTTTTTAAAGATTTTAAAACAAAAGTCACTTTCGGCTCAAAAAAACGAACTTTCGTTTTTTAATCCTTGCATCGGGAAAAGTTGCAAAAATTTCAAATAATAATTTACATTTTTAGAGAGCTCAAACATCAGGCATTCTTAGAAGCCCAGTCTGATCAAGAAATAATAAAAAGTAGCTGCAGAATCCGGATTTTAAGAATTTCCGTATTTCAATTTCTCGGCAACCGGCAAAAGGAGTTTTTCTCCCGCATGCCCGCGCCGACGCACTGAACGGCACAAGAAGTTCCCACATGCTAGTTTTTCATCCACATGCTCACGAAGACACACGGTGTTGCCATGGAAATGATTTTTGGCTTAGCTGATGTTTGGTGGTATATTTGAGAATATTCCCATGGGGCATATGTCATCAATGATTGCTTTTTATACGGTTTATGGCCTAGGGACAATTAAAAACCGAATAAGTGTTTCCTTTTAGTACGGTTTTTGACCAGGGGACAATTAAAAACCGAATTAGTGTTTGCTTTTTATAAGGTTTTTGGCTCATTATGATGGATTGAATTGTGACGATGTATTGTTTACATCGGGTGGTGGTTGGGACCACAATGAAAAAACTCAAACACTGAAAAAATAAAAAAAATAAATAAAAAGAAAGTTATGGAGATTGTCGCGGTGCCTTAAAATTTCATTATTAGTTTTAACGTCATTAAACTAAACCAAACTTTGTTAACTCCAAGGGGTTGAGGGCACGGTAGCCCAGTGGTTAGCGCGCGGGAATTGAACTCGGTAAGCCCGGGTTCGATTCCCGCCACTGCCAAAACTGTCGCCGTGTTCACGAGGAGTACGATCACGTTAAACATGTGGGTCCGTAAGTCCTTCCGAGAGGTTGGTGGTAGGGGAAAGAGGGTACAGTTTCTGTGGATTCCTCCCCCACTGGGTTCCGGTCTAAATTGGATGGCACTTCCTGGCCGTTCAAATAGTTACCTTATACCTTTCTGGTAGACCTCCCTACCTTTTCCATACTCTCTCTTAAAAAAACATTATAAAAATGATATTTTAAATTTATGGCAAATCTACCTTAATAATTATATTTCGCCCCGCACCCTTGACCCGGCTAGAATCTCAACTTTTCTCCCAAAGGTAAACTTTAACACCCAAATTACTAATAAATACCTTATATACTTTATTACGGCCCACGGTCCCTTCCCCGACTATTTATACTCCTTTAAATGTAAAACTTCTTCCAGATGTACCTGTAGTTCCTTCGGCGATGCCGATCATTATGTATTTTCCTGTCCCCTTACTAAACCTTATCATCTCTCAAAACCTTCCCCCCAAAACTCTGCGACCTGGTTCTCGAGTGTTTGCTCCAACAAATCTTCCATTAATAAAATCAAGAACTGTGTTCTCATAGCGAGAGAAATCTCAAACAAAATCTCTTAATCAGCCTGGGGACTTTCTGCTTTCAATTTTGTCTCTGATCGGTATCTCCCCCTTTTACTTTAACTGTATTACCTGTTTTTTGCTCGGTGGTGTCGTCCTCTTTTTTTGTCCTTTTTTTTTTTTTTTTTTTTTGCCTCGTCTTTGTCCCGTTTTTGTTGGCCTTGTTTGTCCTGTTTTGGCCGTTGGTTGCTTATGCAATGTTTTTCTTCGTATTTAAGTTTTTTGTATTATATTCTTGTAATTTTCCCCTGTCTTCATCAAATTATATACCACTTTTTCAACAAATCATCGTCAACATATCACTAAATATCATATATTATATAATTACACTCATATATTTTAATACTGTCATCAAACATCATGTTTTAAATCAAGTCATCTTGCTAAATATCATGTCATCTATATTTAATCATGTCATCTAATCATCAAAATGTTAACTCATCATCACCTCTTTGTACAACTCCTTGTAACCTCAATGTATATTTTTTGAAACTTAAATAAACTTTGCCCCAGACCGTCGGACATTGGCCGCCTCGGGAGTGGGCTTCCGCTAACTCTTTTCCCGGCCGTCCAATTCGATACTCAAGTCCTCAGGATGAGTCGGACGGTCTGGGTCTTCCTGGTCCTTTCTGGTAGGTCGCTCCAGCGAATTTGCCACGGTCAGAATTTTCAAGGGTAGCGAAGAGGCTGGTCGCTGAAGGCGGCTAGTTCAAAATAAACAAATATAAAATTAGAAGGCGACATCATTTGAATTAAGCCACTCGACGGGAGGTAATAGGGCGGTTTGAAAGGGACCATCGATAGTCGAAAATAGCCAGAGCCCTAAATGTTAATCATTCCGTCATTATTCACTGTGGAACCGGTATCAAACTGAAGGAACAGTGTCACGAAGACCAGTAAATGGATGTCGAAGTATAACAACCGCTCAGGTTCTGAGCGATTGTGACAGAAAACTGTCTTCCTGAGCCACAGGATGGCAGTCGACCTTGCAGCGTCGCAGGAACCGCGGTATCCCGGCAGACTGTTTACAGACAGCTACATGCAATTAAGCTGTGTGCAAGACGACAAGTGGTTTGTATCCCTCTAACACCCTCGCACAAAGGACCCCTCAACTAGACCGCAACTGGACTCCAGCAATGGGGTACAGTGCTCTTTACGAATGAGTCACGGTTTAGTATACAGATTCTGTAGTCTGATTCTATTAAGCTGTACATTCCCGGCGGTCATTGGTCTGGAAAACGCCCAGAACTAGCTATCACGCAGTAACATCCGCAAAATGCACTGATACAGAGGCGGTGGTTTGATGGTTTGGGCAGGGATTGCTGTCGGCACACGCACTGATATCCACATTTTCCCTTATGATACTGTAACTACAGTGCGGTATAAACAAGAGAACTTTGCTCAATATGGATACTCGGGATCAGAAACACTGCTTCGTATGAACTGGCCATCGAGATCACCCGATTTAAATCCTATCCTGTATGTATGGGACATGCTTGAGAGACGTTTAAGTTCTGTTCATGACCCTCCCGGGAACCTTTACGATCTAAGAACATGTCTTTTCCGGAAATGGACACAAATATCCATCCTAAACCGCCATAGATGATTTTATTCTCGGCTTGGATCGACGATATCAAGCAGATGTTTCTTGCAGAGGTCATAACATTTCATGTTAACAGATTTCCACCAATAAACTGTTTTTGCCCCCCAAAATCCTATAGTTTTGTTTATCTTTAGTGTTTGATTATTTGATAATTTTCTTTATATTTTTCCATGCTATTATCTATTGTTATACTTCATGATCTGTGAAAATTTTAATAAATTCGAATAAATATTTTTCTTTTTATTCCCTTTTTCACTTCGTTGTTTAACTTTTGGACATTAGGGCACATTATACTATGCATATATGGAAAGTAAATATTATGCCAATTTTTGTACTCATATTGCGATGAGATACAAAATCGCACAGTTCTAAAATTTTACATATACAGTAGACTCTGTCTATCTGAACACTCTGTAATGTGAACACCCCGGTATTATGAACACATTACGACGGTCCCGGCGAAACTCCATAGACTTAAAACTGCTGAATTGACACTTGCTAGTGAAATTGACACTTGCTAGTGAATTTTCAGGTCTAGTTCACCGTCTATAACTGTTCCCTGTTAAAACTAAGTTTCTTTCAGCACGTGATCCTCGTAATACAAACAATGATCTTGCTATTTGCAACACCTATATCTGCATCAGACGAAAATAATTATAAAACTTTGAAACATCAACTCTCTCATAAGTCAAAGAGCTCAGTTGAGAATATGAAAATCATCTTAAAAAGATTTAGAGAAGCAGATGCTCAGAAACAAGCAAAATGGAAGAAAATTTTGGATGATTTATGGAAGAAAAGCAAATACTGCCCTAAGGTACGCAAAAATTTTTCGTAAATAAAAAGGCATTATTATAAAAAATGTAATAAATAAAAATGTCTGGGATTTGAGCCTTCCTTTGATTTTCCCATATATTCATATTAAATATCTTTGCATTAATATTTACTTCCTCATACTAAGTATACAGAAAATAGTGCTTTCACGATAAGCTTCGATTTCGAAATTTTGAAGCCAACATATTTTATGACCTCTTGAACACGTTTTTACCATATTTAAAGTGATGTCTGTCTGTGGTCAATTTTTTATGTACGCAATAGCTGGAATAAATATTGATGGATTTTTACGAAACTTTATATTCGATTTTATTAACGAAAATTCTAGAACTAGATAGAATTTGAAATCTTTAAAATTTTATATTTTCTCAACATGGCAGTATAAGACAATATTTGGCATAATCATGCATAAAAGGAGTAATTTATGGCTATATAATCACTACATTTAGCAGTTTCCATCACTGTAGTGAAAAATAACATCCATATAATTATGTTTAGGGCGTTATTTGTCCCCAGGAGATGGGGGAAGGGAAGATATCCCCCTTGTACATTTTCAAACTTGGTAGAAATCATTTTAAGGCCTTTAAAATGAATTGTAATCTGTATATATATAAAAAAGAAATGTATGTATATATGTATGTACGTATGTATGATCCAACATCACTAGAGAATGGCTAAACCGAATTTGATAAAATTTGGTTGGTAGTCTTCAAATAGCCCCACTTAAACTTTAGTCCATGTTTGGAGTTTCTAACACCAGGGGTTGTTGCGATATTAATGAAAAACGAAACTATCGTTTGTCTCATAGTCACGGGAGAACAACTGCACCGAATTTAATGAAATTTCTTGGGTAGCTTTAAAATAACCTTCCACAAATTTTATCTAGGTTTCGAGTTTCTAAGACTAGGGGTTGTCGAGATATTAATGGGAAACGAAACTTTTTCCTAGAAGTTCTGCTGTCTAACTCCATGATTCCCAACGAAAAAGGTTAGAAATCGTTGGTGAAATACAGTTAAATCTCTGAGTTTTGTGGGAGTTTATTGAACGTATTCGTCACTTTTGTAAATCACGGGATTGAAATATGAATTTAAATGGAAACTCTATCACCATGGTTTATTTTTCACATGCTTCCTCAACAAATTTTATTAATTTGAATAATAAATAAATGAATATAAAAATATCTATCTATCTATCTATCTATCTATCTATCTATCTATATATATATATATATATATATATATATATATATATATATATATATATATATATATATATATATATATATATATATATATAAAAGTATGTATGTATGATCCAATGGATCTGATTGGCCAAAGAGTGGCCAATCAGATCCATTTTTTTTCTTACATAATGCAATCTCTTTATGTAATGCAGTGAATGTAATGTCTTTATGTAATGCAGTGAATTTACTTCTTTCGCAGTGAAAAAGCAAAGTATAAGATTCACAACCGCATATGATCCGGTGTAATTTTTATCAGAGTTTTGCATCGTAAATCCCGAGCAACGGCGGGTAATCGCTGATAGTATAATATAATTGTGATCATGTGAATCAACAGTATAGATTTTGTACTTCTTATCTTGTAAAATTTGCAAGAAAAGAGCTGCATAAAAATTGGTTCTGGTGTAAGAAAGTTCAGTAGAGCCACAATCCAATTTATCAATATGGATAGTACTTTCCTTTCATACACTGTATCATGTGTAGGAAAAGTTTTGTGACTTGGTTGAAATTTCGAATTCTGTCTTTCGAACGAAGAGCACTTTCAAACATCCCTCAACTCGAATCGACCGTTTTGATTTGATATCTGTGTGTTTGTGTGTGTAAGCGATATCTCACGAACGAATTAAGTGTTTTGAAACCAATTGGGTGAAATTATTACAATCAGTGAACACTGAAACCCCATTGATATTAAACGCAATCGAATGTTCGGAAGAACCCCCAATTTTCGAGTGATGTTTCGAAAAAATCATTAAAAAATCGGGATCTGAAATAATTATAAATGAATAATCATTTAATACGTAATAATTCATGACAAATAAATGATGAAATTTTTAGAATACTGACATATTAACTGGAGATACTGCATATTTTTCAAAATAATTTATCAAAACAAATTACACAAAATTATAAAAGAAGAAAGAGCTGCTAAATTTGTTGATATTTTTATGCAATACTGCGGGACAAATTTACTAGCATTCTCGTGAATTTTGCTCATTACATTCATGGAAAAATACAGCATTAGATTGTAACACAAAGGATTAGTGAATCTCGCTTAATGAATGACGTCTGTATGTCTGTGTGAGTGTATTTCTGTCTGCACAGTCTGTAACGATAAATCTAAACGTCGTATGACCATGAAATTAGCGTTCAAAAATATTATCACAGAGTTATCATCTTGACATCATCGGAAAGATCGATAAATTCTCTTTCAAATAAACTTTGTAAGTAATCCATACAATTAATAGGCGAGCTTTCGTGATTTTTTTAAAAGATGCTTTTCAACTTCTTCAAACATCTTCAACTTTTATAATGCGGCATAAAATACTAGCAATCCGACGTTTGTAATTTATTAGCAGCTCCTGCAAATATTGCACTCTCCAAAGCAAAAAAAAAATAATTTCCTTAACCCATCAGTTTAATAATTATTAATTTTTTAATCAAGCGAAATGGTAAAAAAAAAAATTACCCCTACGGTAGATTCCTGTATAGACGTTTCTCCCTTCTGCGGAAAAGAAAAGGTTAGAAAAATTGAGGCTTTTGATTTGTTGATCCCGAAAATCAATATGACTCAGACATGTATTGCTTAAAATATTCGTACCTAATTTCAACCAATTGACCCATTTTGCTCAAGAGATATCGTGCATTAACAGACATCATTGAAGAAATAGTTAATTCGTACCAAGAGATGCTAAAAAATGTGCAGATTCATTAATTTGCATCGGATTTTTATTCCATCACAGTATTTTGTTTTTACATATACGTACTATGTAAAGGGAATTAAGAAAACATCTTATTATTTCATTATACAACTATTTATGGATAAATTTCCTGGCTTTAGTATTATTTATTCATGTTCTCTTTTTAATTGCAGTCGAAACCAAAATAAAGAAAGCCCTGAGGAACTTAAGAATCGGAATTTGAAACCAAAGTTTATGGAATACGAGTGTTACGTTAAAAATTTAACGAGAATATTACAGTGAAATAAAAATATTATTGTCAGCATTTTGTGTCATATAACTGATTTATTTAATCATATGTTTTGCTTGATAAGGAAAACCCTTATATCTGCATATCCGTGTTATATCGCAAACTTGGCGGCTTTTGAGAAATATCTTAAAATTATTTGTTTCACTTTGATGAAACCCTGTCGCTTTGTGAGAATTATTAATATAATTTTCTTATTTCCAAGTATAGAGAGTTTCAGTTTTCGTCTGATGGATACGTTGTTAAGAACCTTACTGTCCCAACCGGGAATCGAACCCTGAATCTTCGAACTGGCCAGCTGATGCTCTACCGATGAGCTACTAGGACGAAATTGTAAGCTCTTATCGTCGAAGTGGACTCTGCATTCTCAACCCCCTAATGCCAGATTGGCGGATAAGGGACAATCTGACCGACCACGTCTGGCTATTTTAGCTCAGGCTTGCTTGTCACCTGCAACTACTATTTTTATCCCGATTAATATCCTGTGTGATCGTTATCCTCTCAATTTGAAATCGACGCTCAATTTTTCAGTCCACTGAATCAGTACTAGTAATACTAGGGTCATTTTCAGACCTCCGACATCTTTGTACTAACCTACATGGTTGAGTTATTTGGGCGTCATTATAAAGAGCCTTGCTTCTTTAACCGATAATAGAATCTCCCCAATCACTCTACCGTTGAGCAACTGGGACGAAATTACAATCTCTTATTGTTGAAATGGACTTTGCAGCGCTTTGTTACATTGTGTATGGCATTTGCATGTTTAGGGTGCACATAGTAATCAATAAAGTCCGGAATTTTAAACAAAATGCTTTAAAATACTTTATTTGCTTTTTTTGTTCAATGCCTTCTTTTTTGCTTATATTGGACACAATTTATATATATTTCATATTGGCATTCCTTTCTTTAAGTACAGTTAAACTGTGTGTAACACAAATACTGCAAAGTTTACTTCGAATATAAGAGCTCGTAATTTCGTCCCAGTAACTCGTAACAATAAAGCATCAGCTGGCCAGTTCGACGATCCATCAGACTGGCCACCCCCTGCTATTTTTACCTTAGTTTAATCCTCCAGATTAGTACCCTGTGTGGTCGTTATCTTCTCAATTTGAAATCGGCGCTTCATATCCCAGAGTCCACCGAATCCATGCTAGTCGTACTAGGGTCACGTACAGACCTTCGACAACTAACCTACAGGGTTGATTTTTTTGGGTGCCATTGTAGATACTCTTTGACCTAACCGGGGATGTTCGATCTAATTGGGACTGACCTAACCGGGAATGTGTTGTTACATAAGGCTTTATTCAGGAATTAAATCCATACAAGAATAGGCAACGCATTATATCACAAAAATATCAGAAGATAACAAACAGGAACAAACAAACAACAACGAAGATAGCAAATTACAAAGTGTGAAAACAAACAAACAACAGCTCTAAGCTGGGAAGAAAGAGGAATAGAGGTCGGTCACCAAGAGTTCATGCAAGTCCTTGCGTCTCAATACAGTTTGCCAAAGTCACCACGTCTTTGAGACTTTTGATCGAGTCCAAGGCACACAAGAAGATGTCCAGTATTCATAACGCCCTCATTATATATCTAGCACTCGTTCGTAGGTAGGATTCCGATCCTATTTAAATGCTCCGCCATGCAGTCGTGTCCAGTCTTTAATCCAAGTTTAGCCACAGCCTCCTTACGGGATCTGTTGCAAAAAAATTTCCAATGGTTTTGGATATTATCCCAAGATTTATCCTTCGATTTCATTGCCAAATCAGATTTGAGATTTGCCCTTGCTGACGTAACCGAAAATGTTCGATTCCCGGTTACGTCAGCAAGGTTTTCTACAATGAGGCCCAAACAAATCAAACCTGTAGGTTAGTGCAAAGATGTCGAAGGACTGGATGTGACCCTAGTACGACTGGCACGGATTCGGTGGACTCTGGAATATGGAGTGCCGATTTCAAATTGAGAGGATAACGACCATACAGGATACTAATCTGGAGGATTAAACTGGGGTAAAAATAGCAGGAGGTGGCCAGTCAGATTGTCAGTTGCATGCCAATCTGACATTAGAAAGTGGAGAATGCAGAATCCACTTCGAATATAAAAGCTTGCAATTTCGTCCCAGTAACTCAACGATAAAACATCGGCTGGCCCGTTCGAGGATCCAGGGTTCGTTACCCAGTTTTGGGGCAGCAAGTTTCTCTACAATGGCGCCCAAACAAATTAATCCTGTAGGTTAGTATAAAGATGTCTTAGGTCTGAAAGTGACCCTAATACGACTAGCATGGATTCAGTGGACTCGAATATGGAGCGCTGATTTCAAATAGAGGTGATAACGACTGCGCAGGAAAATAACCTGGAGATTTAAAATAGCATCAGGAGGTTAACCTAAGAGAAAAAAAATCTGATGTGGGCAACACATGACTTTCCTTATATAATGTAATGAATTTACTACTTTTACAGTAAAATAAATAGGTTTTTCTTATAGTAGATACTAATATTCTTCCCAAGATATTGAATTTCCGACAATTGGTCGTCATTTTCATTGATTTAGCGTCATTTTTATCCATTTGGCGAGATTTTCGTTAACTTGGCAACATTTCAAAAAGTCGCCAAGTTGGCGACATTCCGCCCAATTCGTCGCCAAAATCTCGCCAAGCGTTATGGACGAAGAAATAAGTTATTCTTACAGCAGGTAAATGACTATTGGCGTTCAAATACAAAAGTATTACTCAGAGTATCTTTTTTCAAGAATGAAACGAGCTAGATCCACGAGAATGATGTCACCCAATTTATCGCATGGTATTACATATGAAAAGTGAACATGTTTCTCAATAGGAAATATTTTTTTTTTCATTTTATATGACTTTTTAATAATTTTTTTGAAAAACATACAATATCTCGAGAACGGTTCATGTTAGCGTCCTAAAATTTATGTCAATCGTTTTCTAATGAAAAATTACATAAGAAATTTTTATTTGCGTAACTTTATTAGTGGTTTTGATTTTTTGACCATTTTTTCAAAACTTTATTCGAAAATTTAGGGGGGTTCTGAACATCCGATTACGTATAAAAACAATAGGCTTCCAGTGTTTATGGATTGTGATTTTTGTCCCAAATTTGGTTTGAATCGGTCCATTCGTTCGTCAGTTATCGTCTCCACAGTCTCACTGACACACACACACACACACATACTTTCGCACAATCACACACACACACACACAGACATCACTTCAAAATTGTTTGATTCGTGATCAGGGATGCTTGAAACGTGCTCTTCCGTCGAAAACTCGAATTCGAATTTTCGACCCCGTCACAATACTTTCCTTATACATTATGTATATAAGGAAAGTAATAGCTGGAGGTGGCCAGTCAGATTGTTAGTTGCATGCCACTCTGGCATTAGAGAGGGGAGAATGCAAAGTCCACTTCGAATGTAAGAGCTTGCAAATTCGTCTAAACGGTAGAGCGTCGGCTAGCCAGCTCGAAGATCTTGGGTTCGATTCCTGGTTGGGGCAGTAAGATTCTCTACAACATCCGTAAGGAAAATTAAATTTTTCGGTCTCGCTTTCTTAACAGTTTAGAAAAGAAAATATACAGCTCAACAAAGAATGCTGAATAAATGATATGCAGTTTCTACAGCAAGATCCTATTCGTTCCTATTTTACTTTTATTCACACTTTTATAGCGCATTTCAAAATTTGCTTGGTAATGTTACCGCTATTTAAAAAAAAATGAAATGGTAGTGAATGCTTTGAAGATATTAAATGCAGTTAGTAAACTTAAAACAGTTCCCGGACAAAAGGATCATCACATTGTGAGTGAGAAATGCAAGATTGTTCTTTTAGCGATGTGGAGAAAGTAAAAAGCAGCATCACTAAAATACTCGGCGGTGATACTTATAATTCAGTTTTTATTGAAAATGTATCTTTACAAATGTCAAATAACTCGCATCACGTCAACTCCTCTGTGACTGAGTGATGACTTCTTTTTATAGACTCTACATAGGTCCGGAAATCTCTCATATCACGCAGAATATTAATTATTTCGAGGTCTTTCTCGAATCTTCAGCGAGTCGCAAATGTCACCAAATTGGCGATGAATAGCCAAATCTGGAACCCTCCTCCGGGCTTCAGCATATGGCAACCCTAGATACGAGTCATAAGAAAACTTGTACGGTTGTTTTTTCCTTCTGGATTTCGAAAGAAAAGACTCAGTGATAATATATTATAAGTTCTCAGCACTGCCTCTCCGTAAGACTGCACGGCCTTCACGAACATCCATAGGATATTCTGCATCCATAGGAATATCCATAGGATATTCTGCATCCATAAAATATTCTTCTAAGGTAATTGTGAAAGTCTTTCAATATCCGAAGCTAGCTCCTTTAGACTCTTGCTGGACTTTTAGTGACGAAACTTTTATTAGACTCTGTTCCCCATTATTACTTTCCCTGCAATACATGGTAATGTATAGGGAAAGTATTAAAATCATGCCGAAAATCGCAACTCGAGTTTTCGACGGATCTACACGTTTCGAGACCTCTAGAATACGAAAAAACCATTTTTAGCGTGACGTCTATGTGTCTGTGTCTATGTGCCTATTTGTATGTGTGTCCGTGTGTCTGTATGTCTGTCTGTGTAGCTGTCTGTGTGTCTATATGTGCAGAGTTTGTATCCACTCTAACTAAACAACTAATGGACTGAATTTCATAAAATTTAGTAGGTAAGTCAATTGTGAGCGACTTTGGTCCTGATTAAATTTTGGTATAATTTGGGATAAAAGAACCTGCCTTTTTTGCGAAATGGCCGGCAAAACTCTCCTGTATCCACTCGGTGTGCGGTCAAAATGACCGCTTCCGTCGTTCTAGTGTTAATTGGACATTTCCCAGTGCTATAAATTCCAGACGTTTCTTGGTTGGGAGCTTCGAGAAGCAATCAAGCTCTTTGGTTGGGAGCGTCTACCACAGGATGTCATCCACAGGAAGTCGAAGGAAAGGTGCGAGTTGACAGGCCTTCGTCTTTTTGCCCCATTCGCTCGCTTCCGCAATGATGTCGAATTGCGCCCGAATTCGTCCGAAATAGACGAATTCGCCCAAATGACCTGCCCGTTATATATGCTTTTACTTTACATGATGTTGAAATATACAATCCGTATTCCAGATGGGAGGTTTTCGCTCGACAGCCAGTAATCTCTTTTCGAGCTTTTTCATCTCTTCCTGTCCGGCATTAATGTCTGCTCGTACGGATGTAATGACTAGCTTCAACGAATGTAATGTCTGCTTGTTCGGATGTAATGACTAGCTTCGTCTCTTTTTGGACGGATTTAATGTTTTGTTTCATTTCTTCTTGCCCGGATTTAATTTCCGTTTGAACAGCTCTGATTTATTTTTTCACTTCAGCTTGAACTGATTTCATTTTTTCTTTTATCTCGGCTTGTCTCATTTTCATTTCTTCTTTAATACAACATCTTAACTCAAATTTTGACTGCAGCTATTTAGGCAATCTTTAAAATAATCTTATCCATTTTAGACTTAACCCCCAATAAAGTGTTGAAAAATGAAAATGATGACTTGAAATATGAAAATTGAAATAATATTTTCCTTAAATCTATGTACCAAATATATTTTAAAAGTATATTTTAAATAATATATGAATTCTTTTAATCGAAAGGAACACAATACTGGGCTCTATATCCTGAAAGTTGCGCCGTATAAAACCGCAGTCCATTGAAATAAGTAGAACGAATTTCCTCGGATCATCATCTCAGAATACATTCATTATTTGGCTATGAGGAAACGTGTTGAACGACATGAATAAACTTTTTTTTATTTCATCTCTGTTACATTAGAACATTTGACTGATACTTGGCTAATTTGTGTTGTTCTGTTCCTAATCCCTAATTGGTCCAACAAATTTAGACCAATTCCATCAGTCCATGAACTTCTAAAAATTCAAAAAACAAAAGAGGATTTGAAAACACCTCATCCAACTTAAAGTCAATACAAGGAGAGAGTTTTACAGCTTCTGTAGTCCAAAAGACCTGGAGTCCCGAAGGCAGAAGTCTGATTTTTCTCGAATGCTGGCTTATTTGTAAATAACTTTAAATATTGCTTATCTGTACTTCTGCAAAGCTTTCAAGTTGTGTCCCAGCCTACGAGTCGCATACTAAACGCAGAATAACTTTGCAACCCGTAAAATAAGTGCGCTTTTAAATAAAATATTTTAAACAAGTTCAATTATTTGAATTTTTCGACAACTTCTGAATGAAGTTCTAACATAAATGCCCAACATTTAAGCTTAACCTTCAACATAAACTCACAGATATATATGTATACATTATGAGCTTTCATTCACCAATTATGCTATAATTATACAAATTACTGATATTTTATCTAGTGTTTTTACATAAAATATACAGATATGAGCTCATGGTAGTACATGACAGGGAAATAAGAATAAAAAGTTTTTGATTAAATATTCAATTTCGGTTTATCATGGCCAAGCCTCACATGCTCATAAAAACAGGAGAGTATTTTTTCGCTCGAAATTCAACAACGACGTCTTCATACCCATTTACTGCAAAAATTTCAATTTCGAAAATAATTAGGAAAACTATACTTTTTTTATGCAAAATTAGAAGACAAAAAAATTTATATTGTGCTTCTGAAATAAAAGATTGATTTTTAAGGCACCAAGTATTCTAGTTTGAAAATGAAGCATCAACTACATTTCTTGGCGGAAATAAGATAATATCCAACAGCATTTTATAAGCACAAAAACACTATCTATTTCACAAAATTTAAAACCTTTGAACCAATCTTAAAATTTCTTGATTGCTCAGTTTTATTTTCTTGTGGAAAATGTCACACAATACATGAAATCGCTTGGCATGGATTGTTTGCCAAATCTTTCATCATCGAATGGAATAAAGACACACATACTTTTGAATTTCATGAATTTACTTGAAATACAACCATTAAAACGCAGCTTCGGGTATGTCGGACGGTCTTGGTCGAATAAAGGACAAGTCATTGAAAGGGATCAGTTTCACATTCAGTACCATATATAGTGCAATGTTTTAAAACATAATTTATTACTTTCCTTATATACATAATGTATAAGGAAAGTATTGTGACGGGGTCGAAAACTCGAATGCGAGTTTTCGACGGGCGAGCACATTTCAAGCATCTCTGATCACGAATCAAACATTTTTGAGATGATGTCTGTGTGTGCGTGGAGACGATATCTCACGAACGAATGGATCGATTCGAATAAAATTTGGTACAAAAATCACAATCCGTGACTATTGGAAGCCTATTGATTTTAAACACAATCGAATGTTCAGAACCCCCTAAATTTTCGAGTGAAATTTTGAAAAAATCATCAAAAAATCAAAATCTTTAATAAAGTTACTTAAATACACATTTCCTATGCAATTTTTCCTTAGAAAACGATTGACATAAACTTTAGAACGATAGCATGTTCTTGAGATATTGCACATTTTTCAAATAAATTTATCAAAAAATCCCATAAATTAAAAAAATATTAACTATTGAGAAACATGTTCACTTTTCATATGCAATATCATGCGATAAATTTGGTGACATCTTCTCGTGGATCTAGTTCGTTCCATTCATGAGAAAAGGTACTTTGAGTAATGCTTTTGTATTTGAAGGCCAATAGTTATTTATCTGCTATAAGAATAACTTATTTCTCCGTTCATAACGCTTGGCGATATTTTGGCGACGAATTTGGCGGAATGTCGCCAACTTGGAGACTTTTTGAAATGTTGCCAAATTAACGAAAATATTTCCAAATGGATAAAAATGAAGCTAAATCAATGAAAATGACGACTAATTGTCGAAAATTCAATATCGTGGAAAGAATATACGTATCTATTATAAGAAAAACCTATTTTTTTAATGTAAATGTAGTAAATTCATTGCATTATATAAGGAAAGTCATATGTTTCCCACATCAGATTTTTTGGTATGGAGTTGAAAATTTGAATTTAAATTTTTAATGGATTTAATGTTTAAAATATTTTAGAAAACTAGTCCATAACTTACTACCCCCCGAGTGAACTCACAAACTTCAAAGTATTATGGCGAGACCAAGATAAATTATATATTACATACTTACATATGAATACGTATACGAATTTATGCATGCTTGTACGCATAGATACACATACATGCATACTTGGAATTCAGATGCTTAAGGTTTGTATTTAAACGAACTTGAAATTATATATATATATATATATATATATAAAATACCAGTATTAATTAACATCAAATTAAATACAGAATATAAATTTAACTAACTGAAATAAAATCTTAAACACTTGCTAATGGTTTTTTACAATCATGCTGATGGTGACACATCATTGAATTGACTCTGCTAATATTAAAGTTCAAACGAATTCTCATTAATATATGGAAATATATATATCGCAAAATATTATCGTTAGCATTGTTTGTCAGATTTGTAAAATTAATACAATCATTGATACCTAGAAAATTCTTCTAGCCAAATCAACGGATATTCTCTACAGAGGAGCTCCGAATAATTATAACATAGAGACATCGGTTCTGTAGCATCACTATGAATATGATCTTTATAGTTTGTATGACTGTCCAGGAAGATTTTAAGACTACAATCCTGTTCGGATTTAATGATAACTTTTATGCAATTTTTATAATTTAAAATGAAATATTTCCTTATTACCTTATTTATTTCAAATTTGTGGTTATTTTAAATGCACTTCATGCCGCTAAAATTATGAGTTGGTTTTAGGTATTTTTACAGCACAATTAATATATATTCTGACTTATACATTTTAAATAGAAAAATGAATATATTTTATTTTCTTCTGTGTGAATAAAACTTTTATGAGTTTAAAAAGATTTCTTGAAGAATAAATTAAAAATAAGTTTTTCTGTAATCATACGCAAGTAGATTAAACAATTGGAAATCCCGACATTTATGTTCAATTACAGAAAATTAGCATCATTTTAATATCCTCAAGATTCAATTGCGTAGTCGGGATATGAAATAGTTGTGTACATGGCCACGCCTACATTTGTCTACTTCCATTTGTAGCTTTGGGCGTTTTCACAGCCATTGAAATAGTATTCATTTACAACAAATATGAAAGATGCGGATAAATTGAGCAAGGAATTTTATTGCACATCATAATTTTTTCAGGTACCCAAAATGAACTAGGGAAAATATGGACATTTAAATAACTTTAAGGTGCATATATCATATTGGCACTAACTCTATCACTCCAAATCTAAATTTTATTGTATTTTATTCATAGATTAACAGATCATAGCTCAATATTTGATTACAGCTATTTAGACAAACACTTAGAATAATCTTATTTGTTTTAGGCTTAATTCGAAACAAAGTGTTAGACTTAGATAAATTAAAATTGAAATAGTTGTCTATTAAATCCATGTACCAATTATATTTTAAAAGTGTATTTTAAATAATATATGATTTCTGTTAACCGAAAGGGACGCAGTACTGGGCTCTATATCCTGAAAGCTGCGCGTATAAAACCGCAGTCAATTGAAATATGTAAAACGAATTTCCTCGAATCATCTGTCATCATTATTTAATACGTTCATTATTTAGCTATGAGGAAACGTGTTGCACGACATGAATATAGATGTTTTTTCATTTCATTTATTTTAAATTAGAACATGAATGAAGTTCTCACATAAATGAACAACATTTAAGCTTAACTTTCAATATGAAATCACAGATATATATATGTACATTATGAAATTTCACTCACAAATTATGCTATTATTATACAAATTACTTATATTTTATGTAGTGTTTTTACATAAAGTATACAGACGTGCGCTCATGGTAGTACATGACTGTGAAATAATTTTGAAATTTGTTGTTTAAATGTTCATTTTTTATTTATCATGCTCAAGACTCACATGCTCTTACGGACAGAAGGATGTTTTTTCATTCGAAATGCAGCAATGAAGTCTTAATATATTTTCCTGCCAACATTTCAATTTAAAAAATGTTCAAGAAAACTACAAATTTTACAAATTAAGAAAACTACAAAGAAAAATACAAAAGTATAAGAGTATAAAAATTCATAGTGTACTTCTAAATTAAAAGATGGATTTTTTTACAAAGTAAGCTAGTTAGAAACTAAAGCATGAGCACCAATTCTTTGCAAAAATTAGATAATATCAAACAGTTATTTATAAGCCCATAAAACTATGTATTCCACTATCTTTAAAACCATTGAAGCTCTCTTAGAATTTTTGATTGCGCGATTTCTCTTTCTTACGGAAAATGGCAAACAACACATAAACTCTGCTGGCATAAAAATTATTTACTAAATCATTCATCATTTAATAGAATAAAGACATACATACCTTTGCACTTTATGGTGTTCTGAATTTAACTTGAAATGCAGTCACTGAAACGCAATTTCGGGTAGTTCGGACGGTCTAAGCCGAAGAAGAAGTCATTAAAATGGGACAATTTTACTGTCCGTACCAAATATAGTGTAATATATTACAAAGAAGTTAATTGTTATGGGTTTTAAAATTCAAATTTAAAATTGTAACAGATTTAATTTTTGGAACACTTCAGAAAATCAACTTTTTACCCTGGCGAAAACTCAGAAACGACAAAATATTTTGTCTAGCACTAGATACAGTATATATTAGATACATAGTTACGTATGAATACGTATATGTATATATGCATGATAGTATGCATAAAAATAACATCATTTACAATTTTTACATTTTTACTTTGTCGAGAATTCGAATTCTAGTGAGTGTCAGTGAGTCTGTGGAGATGATATCTGACAGACCACACCGTCAGATATTTTTTATATGGGATTATAAATACCAATATGAGACCACCCCGCCCAATCCATTGCCCTGGGAATGTAGCATCTAAGGTGTGCTACACATCCAGCTGAAATGTGGTGGTGCTCCGTCGTGTTGAAACCACATACATTCTTTAATGTTGGCAGGAACATGTTGCAGTAACTGCGTCATACCTCCTATAAAAATAGGAGGTATATTCTGCAGTCCAGTCGGCATGGCAGAAGATATGGGCCAATCAAATGCTTTTAGCTTTTTTTGCTAAAGAAATTTTAAACTCAGCTTAAACCCTGGCTAGTTCTGACCCAGTCGTCACTGCGTGCAATGTCAGCGATGTCTAGCGGTTCATCTCTTGTGTTACGACCCTGCTTTATATGACTAAAATTGCTTGTTTAGATGTGATTTATCACCTCTTAAAGTTTGGCCTAAGAGTTCTGAATCACCCTGTATATATACATATATATATTTCACACAAAAGTCATAAATACTGATAAAAAGGATAAAACCATAAAGAAACGACTTATTAGGCGCCTAGCGGCCTTAATCTTACGTTTACCAAATACATATACACTCAAACCTGTTTTTGTGCGGTCTTTATTTGTGCGATTCTTTATTTGTGCGATTTTTTTTGTGCGGTATATGAAAATTTCAATCAAATTGGAACATAATTGACGAAGTTATCAATAAAAAAAATTAGTAGGTTTGATCGGCCATTTAGTTTTTTCGATTTTTGATATGTATTTCATCACATTACATAAGTATTGCGTCAGCCAATTACATTACATATGTATTGAATTCTATAACCGCATAATTTAATTGATGAACGCACAAGAATTTCCATGCAAATAAATGAAATGTGCAATAGCATATTGCGATGGAATTCTTGCGTAGCAAAGCAAAAATGCATTGATCGCAAATAAACATTGAAGGACATCTGCATCGTGCTAGTTCGGGTTTTCCTGAAACGGACTGCGTGTCTCGTTAGGTCGCTGAGTTGGGTTTTTGCTAATGAGATAGTTGGCGACTAGTCAGTCTCATGCATTGTTTTGTTTGTTTTAACGAGTAGGTAGAAGTTTACTTGAAGGGAGCAAAGAGTTGCTTTTTTTTATTCGTCTCTGATCTGCGCAAGTGACAAGTCCGCTAAATAAAGTGATTTAATAAAAAATAATATTACGTGTGTTTTATTTTTTAAATCTAATATTAATTGACGTCTTTCAAAGTGCTTTCACATTCGTGGACCATTAAGATAGGATTCATTTCAAAGCGTAAATTGAAGGTAAATTTATTATTTTTTCTATATAGATATACATTTTTAGGATTTTTATTTTATTTTTAGACTACGAAGGATAATGGTTATACGTTTTGAAAAGTTTTGTATGTGTAAAATAAGCGCATATGTAAATACAATATTTAAAAATGTTCGCATGTGTATTTTCTAAATCAGATTCCAAAAGGTTTGGCGAGATTCCAAGTAGCTGCCAAGCCTCGTGTCTTGATTTCGTTTAAAAAAGCAATTCCTAGTTATTTCGTTAGGTTTTGAGTTATTTTCTACGTGAAACTTTTTTTAAACGGTCCCTACTCACCGCATAAAAAAAATACTTTTTAATTGTGTTGCGAAAACTTTTTTTTATAGCTACTCGTGAAGTTTTGTCCGATTTTTTTATGCGTTTTCTTTTATGAGGTCCCTATCCACCGCACAAAAATAGGTTTGAGTGTATATATATATATATATATATATATATATATATATTCACGGTGCAGATATATAGTGTAGATTGACGCATTGTTTTAGTGCGGTGGTGAAAAAATGAAATTTTGAAATTCAAAACACAGAAATGCATATCTAGCAGAATTTGTTTAACAATCATTAGTAATAATTTATAAATTATGGACCACTTGTTTCGTGTTGAGACCTAAGGATCGTTAGTTCCCTAATTCGCAGATCAGGGCCTATTAGTGCTATTAACCTGAGCCTGGTGGATTCGGGCCCATACACAAAGAGTTGAATGATTGTAGGCCACGTCATACCACGATCCGGTCGCGTGATATGTCGTTGTCTACCCGGTTACCCAATCAGACCTCGAGGAAAGTGGATGGGCTCTGGCTGAATACAGAAACCCCGGAAACAATTTTTTTATAGACTTATTTTTTTTAAGTAGCAACTGATACCGGTTTCTACTCAGTTTCTGGACATACATATAGCAGGGAAGGTTAAATATATATCATTAGACTAGTTCGTGCTGGGCCGCCATAACAATGTACTCATCTTAAGAGAAGAACTCGAAATTCGGAATATCTATAAATTCTAAATTTAAATTTGAATTTTTGAATTAAGCTTACTCGTATTACATCCGTTATAGAGGTGTAGTCGTATTTTACATTCCTTATATACATAGTATAATGAATAAGAAAAACACTGTGATGGGGTGGAAAATCCGAACACATTTCAAGCATCCCTGAACACGAATAAAATGTTTTTGAGGTCATGCCTGTGTGTGTGTGTGTGTGTGTGTGCGCGCGCACGTGTGTGTGTGTGTGCGTGCGTGCGTGCGTGTGTGTGTATGTGTGTGGAGACGATATCTCACGTAGAATTTGAACGAAATTTGGTACAAAAATTACAATCTGTGAATACTGGAAGCCAGTTGTTTTGAAAGCATTCGAATGTTCAAAACTCCCCTAAAATATCGAGTGAATATTTTAAAAAATCAAATCCTTTAATAAAGTTGCGTAAATGGTTAGTTCTTATGTAATGTTTCATTAGAAAACGATTGACACAAACTTTAGAACGCTAACATGAACCGTTCTCTAGATATTGCCCATTTTTCAAATAAATTTATCAAAAATTACATAAAATAAAAAAATTATATTAACTATTGTAAAATATGTTCACTTTCCATATGTAATATCATGCGATAAGTTTTTAACATCATTCTCGTGGATCTAGCTCGTTTTGTAGTTGGACGCCAATAGAAATTTATCTACTATAAGAATAACTTATTTCTCCGTCCATATCGCTTGGCGGGATGTTGGCGACAAATTTAGCGAAATGTCGTCAACTTGGCGACTTTTTAAATGTTGCCAAATTAACGAAATTGTCGCCAAATTGATAAAAGTAACGCTAAATTAATGACAATGACGACTAATTGATGAAAGTTTAATATCTTGGAAAGAACATAAGAATAGACTATAAGAATAACCCATTTCTCTGTCCGTCCGTAACGATTCGCGAGAAATTTAGGAACGTTGCCAACTTGACGATTATTTTAAATCTTGCCAAAGTGACAAAAATGTCGCTAAATAAAAAAAATGACGCCAAATGGGAAGTAATGTTTCGCAACTTCTAATTTCAGGCATATAACGGGTAATGTAAGTTTATTGGGTACTTTGATATAGTTTTACATGTTATCAACCGGAAAATCGCCAAATGTACAATTCAACGATAAAACACAGTACCGTGGATCTTATGCATTATTTTTTGACTGTTTTTTTTTCTCTCCAATGGCCAGGCACTAGACTCTAGCACTAGACTCTACGTCGACTTACGTCGTTAGCCCTATGTACGGCCGAAATCGTGAATCATTTTGCCGTCCTAAGACGTTGCCCCAGGCGCACCAGAGGGGGGCGGAACACACTGCGCCCACAACACACAACATCCATGTCTTACGTGGGACTCGAACCCACAACGTGGCGGCCGATCGATCGCTGGAAACGCTCGCCTTGACCGTTCGGCCACCACGTCGACTTAAATGAGCCAACAGCATACAGTGTTCCCAGGTGGTTACCCACCCAAGTACTATCCGCGCCCGATGCTGCTTAACTTCGGTGATCTAACGGGAACCGGTGTTTTCAGCATGGTAGAGCCGTTGGCTCATTTTTTGACTGTAAAAGTAGTAAATCCATTGCATTATATAAAGAAAGCCATCTGCTACTCATAGCGGATTTTTATCTATTAGGTTCGGAGACATAATCGTCCTTAGTATTTTAATTTTTCGTATTTCCGCCACAGAAACCAAGCATAGATGTTATTCACATTCATCAAAAACGAATGAAATCAAATAACAATTTCGTATGACAATCTGACATCGTTTTTATTGCTACCATTTATGCAACATATTTGAAGTGAAAATAAAAATAGAACTTGAGCAACTTCATTACGCAAAAAATAAACCATTAAGGAAGACTTCATTACGCAAGAAATTTATTTATCTCATGATGCACAAGTTCGTATTTCTTCTATTCGAAGCAACTCATCAGTATGCAGTTCTCAGTAAGATCACGTTTTCTATTCCTTCTAAACCTTCTTGCGTTTTCTAGAGACTTTTAGGATCCACATCACATATACAAGGGGAAACTATTGTCTCAGCAGGGATATCCATACATATTATAGCCCCCCTACAAACTTTTTATCACAGGTGAGAGACGTAGCAAATGGGGTCAGATGAGGGATGGCTCCAGGGCAAAAATTAACAGAGATTGGATAGGATATTGAAGAAACGATTGGATAGGATAGGATATTGAAAATAGGATAGGAATTGGAATTGGATAGGATATTGAAGAAACTATTTTCTTTTAAGAAGGATATGCACAATTTAATAAGTTTCATTACCTTATATTTCAAATTATACTGTTTATTTTTTGATGTGAAACCAGCTAAAATTTAAAATTTTTGTTAAAATCACAGGATAATACAATGAATCAAACCACTTTAATTTGTCTTATTGCGTACTTTTTACCAAGATTTTAAAATTTTGCTTTTGGGATACTTTTGCTTTGTTATTGGACCACTACATTTGCACTCCAAATTTTACTCTTCTTATTCTTTTACCCAGAGCGTCCAACCTAGCCTAAGTTGTAAGATATCTGTTTAAACGTCCGGTAAGTGCCAGGAAATTAAGATCGGAATCCAGTGGGGGCGGCATCCACAGGGACCGTACGCTCTTTTCCCTAGCACCAACCTCTCGGAAGGACTTGCGGACCCACATATTTAACGTACCCGTACTCAGTGTGAACACGGCGACAGTTTGGGTAGTGCCAGGAATCGAACTCGGGTCGCCCGACTGCATTCCCCGGCCGCTAACTACTGGGCTGTCGCACACCCAAATATTTTCTCTCGTCGGATGGACGGTTCAGATTTATATAAAGAGGGAATGTTACTAGTGTCTACAACATAATTTTTGTTCCCTCCCCCTATCGGCAGCCTTGTGGGTTACAACCGAACAGAAACAGTCGTTAATATGGGTCTAAATATGACTATTGAACACTCAAGGGATATTTCTCTTGTGTTTTGCTTCGTTATTCGCCTTGTGTTTTGTTCGTTATATCTTGCGTTTTGCTTCATTATTTCTAAAATGTCACAGGATCTAAATTGTAACAGGATCTAAATTGTCACAGCCAATGGGACAAAATAGTATATATATATTTCATAAATTGCACAACTTTTTATCATTTTATTTTTTATCACAACTTTTTATCATTTTATCATTATTATTTTTTTATCATTTTATTCTGAATTTGATTTTCTACATGCATGTGTATAAAAAGAGGCGCCAATTTCACCCTTTTAACTCTGGGCGCCATTCTGGGTAGATACGCCTCTTTTATGACCCACATCCATATTTCATTTCTCCCTCCTTATGAATCTTTCATGTATTCCCCTCCATAAAATAAATCAGTGTGCCGGGCCCTCTACTCGAGTGGTATCCACCTCCCTCACGAACGACCAAGATCTAAGTAGTCCAATTAATAGCGCAGCGATTGGGTCAGGCGAATATTCGTAGTACGATTACCGGCTGAGACATAATATTTTTATAGCAGAAACCGAGATACTTAACGTTGCAGATAAGACGAGGAATGTGCACTAAAATAATACAGGGAAAAAACACAAAAAAATAACTGAATTTACTGCCACTGGTAGGTTATTTTTAAACAGGCAAAATCCAAGTTACACAAATCAAATTCTGATGTGGGCAGCACGTGACTTTCCCTACAGACTCAAATTCATTTTCCCTTTAATTCTTTAAACATTCATTAAATTGAGTTTAATTGCAGGAAATAACACGCATAATTATTTGAAATTACACTGAATTCGAAATTTTAATTCAATTTTCGTTATCGATGGGTAACTGGACTTATTTTCAAAGGCGGCTTAGCAAAAATACGAAAAATCTAAAATATCTCGAGAACGGTTAACCCTAGGATGAAGGAATTGGTCTAGTTCTTTTTATCGTCAAAAATTACGTATAACACAGGCATTTAATCAATATATTTGAGCTTACTTAGTCTTTAACTATTTTTAGATTTACCGATTTTTGCGGACCCTTTCGTAATAAAGGTAAAAGGTATTTGAGCTTACTTAGACTTTAATTATTTTTAGATTTAACGATTTTTGCGGAGCCTTTCGTAAAAAAGGTAAAAGGAAGATTCTTTTTTTTCTGAATTGTACCAAAATCTAATCAGCACCATAAGTGACTCATTTACCAAATTTTGTTTTTTTAATTCTTAAGGAAAGTTATACGAAAGTATCATGGTCATAAAACCCTTTGGGTTCTGAGGGACACACTTTGAAAAACACTGTCTTAACGGATTGTAAATTATGTGTATAATTTATGACACTTCACATAATGAATTAAAACTCGAAATTAAATATAGCAAATAATTTATATTATACCCAATAATACAATAATGTATATTTTAGAAATCTTTATTAAAATTCAAAATATGAAAATGATCAACACACATATAAATTCTAATATATACTATATATTTTGTGAAATTATTTCTAATGTAATGGTATAATTTGCTACAAAACATGTAAGGCATTATATTTATAATGTAAGAACTACAAATACAGAAAATTTGATAATTTTCTATTATATTGTTTTGAAATTACTGCTGTTCTAATGAATATTACAATGTAAATAAAATCTGATGTGGGCAACACATGACTTTCCTTATATAATGTAATGAATATACTACTTTTACAGTTAAAAAAATCTGATGTGGGCAACACATGACTTTCCTTATATAATGCAATGAATTTACTACTTTAACAGTAAAAAAATAGGTTTTTCTCATAGTAGATACTAATATTCTTGCCAAGATATTGAATTTTCGACAATTAGTCGTCATTTGCATTGATTAAAAAAGTCGCCAAATTGGCGACATTCCGCCAAATTCGTCGCCAAAATCTCGCCAAGCGTTATGGATGAAGAAATAAGTTATTCTTACTGCAGACAAATAACTATTGGCGCTCAAATACAAAATATTACTCAAAGTATCTTTTTCCATGAATGGAACGAGCTAGATCCACGAGAATGATGTCACACAATTTATCGTATGGTATTACATATAAAAAGTGAACATGTTTCACAATAGGAAATATTTTTTTTTTATTTTACATGATTTTTTGATAATTTTTTTGAAAAATGTGCAATATCTCGAGAACGGCTTGAGTTAGCGTTCTAAAATTTATGCCAATCGTTTTCTAATGAAAAATTACATAAATGTCTATTTGCGTAACTTTATTAGTGGTTTTGATTTTGCGACGATTTTTCCAAAATTGTATTCGAAAATTTAGGAAGTTTCTGAACATTCGATTGCGTATAAAAACAATAGGCTTCCAGTGTTTACGGATTGTGATTTTTGTACCAAAATTTGGTTCAAATCGGTCCATTCGTTTGTCAGTTATCGTCTCCACAGACTCACTGACACACACACACACACACACACACGCACATACTTTCACACACACACACACATACACACACACACAGACATCACTTCAAAAATGCTTGATTCGTGATCAGGGATGCTTGAAACGTGCTCTCCCGTCGAAAACTCGAATTCGAATTTTCGACCCCGTCCGTCACAATACTTTCCTTATACATTATGTATATAAGTAAAGTAAAAATAGGTTTTTCTTATAGTAGATACTCATATTCTTTCCAAGATATTGAATTTTCGACAATTAGTCGCCATTTTCATTTATTTTGCGACATTTTTATCCATTTGGTGAGATTTCCTTTAATTTGACAACATTTCAAAAAGTCGCCAAGTTGGCGTCATTCCGCCAAATTGGAAGCCAAAATCTTGCCAAGCGTTATGGACGAAGAAATATGATATTCTTACAGCAGATAAATTACTATTAGCGTTCAAATACAAAAGTATTACTCAAAGTATCTTTTTTCATGAATGAAAAGAGCTAGATCAACGAGAATGATGTCACCCAATTTATCGCATGGTATTACATATGAAGAGTGAACATATTTCTCAATAGGAAATATTTTTTTTTTATTTTATATGATTTTTTGATAATTTTTTTGAAAAATGTGCAATATCTCGAGAACGGTTCATGTTAGCGTTCTAAAATTTATGTCAATCGTTTTCTAATGAAAAATTACATATGAAATGTCTATTTGCGTAATTTTATTAGCGGTTTTGATTTTTTGACGATTTTTTCAAAATTTTACTCGAAAATTTAGGGGGGTTCTGAACATTCGATTGCGTATAAAAACAATAGGCTTCCAGTCTTTATGGATTGTGATTTTTGTACCAAATGTCGTTCGAATCGGTCCATTCGTTCGTTAGTTATCGTCTCCACAGACTCACTGACACACACACACACACACACACACACATATTTTCACACACACACACACACACACAGACAGACATCACTTCAAAAATGTTTGATTCGTGATCACGGATGCTTGAAACGTGCTCTCCCGTCGAAAACTCGAATTCGAATTTTCGACCCCGTCACAATACTTTCCTTATACATTATGTATATAAGGAAAGTAATATTGCATAACATTTATTTTAATTGATGAGAAGAAGCAAAAAATAGCCAGAATGTATTAAAAAAGAATATCCACATTCTGCAATATATTGCAGTTCCTTCAAATAAACAATTATTTATATCCAACTTTTCACACACAATAAAGTAGCAAGAAATTTCCAGGATTTATTACTGGAACTTAAAAGAATACATGAGATTTTTGCGGGCCATTTCGCAGAAAAAGGCGGGTTCTTTTATCCCGAATCGTATCAAACTTTAGCAACATTAAAGTCACCCACAAGTAACGTGCCTGTAAAATTTTATGAGATTTGGTCAATTAGTTTCAGAATTAGAGTGCATACAAACTTTGCACAGACAGGCAATACGCACGGACACACACACTCACACACACAGACGTCACGGTAAAAATAGTTTTTCGTGCTCTAGAGGTCCAAAAACGTGCAGATGAAAACTATATCTGTGTGAATATGGTATTTTGTTCATTTATATGAGAATTCCATGGAATAATGAATATATTTTTTTTATGCTGAAAAGACCGTTTTGAACAGGTAAAACAAGAAAGATCAATCGTGCATACAACATTGATTATGAAACACTTCCAACTAAAATGATATTTTATGTAAACATATCTAAAATGCGATGTATTCAGCGGTGATATATTTTTATTTATCATAGAACTACAATAATTTAGTTTACTTGAATACTTAAAACTTCATTAAAAAATCTGATGTGGGCACCACATGACTTTCCTTATATAATGTAATGAATTTACTACTTTTACAGTAAAAAAAAATAGGTTTTTCTTATAGTCGATACTAATATTTTTACCAAGATATTGAATTTTCGACAATTAGTCGTCATTTTTATTGATTTAGCGTTATTTTTATCCATTTGGCGAGATTTTCGTTAATTTGGCAACATTTCAAAAAGTCGCCAAGTTGGCGACATTCCGCCAAATAGGTCGCCAAAATCTCGCCAAGCGTTATGGACGAAGAAATAAGTTGTTCATACAGCAGAAAAATGACTATTGGCGTTCAAATACAAACGTATTACTCAAAGTATCTTTTTTCATGAATGGAACGAGCTAGATCCACGAGAATGATGTCACTCAATTTATCGCATGGTATTACACATGAAAAGTGAACATGTTACTCAATAGGAAATATTTTTTTTTCATTTTATATGACTTTTTGATAATTTTTTTGAAAAATCTGCAATATCTCGAGAACGGTGCACGTTAGCGTTCTAAAATTTATGTCAATCGTTTTCTAATGAAAAATTACATAAGAAATGTCTATTTGCGTAACTTTATTAGTGGTTTTGATTTTTTGACGATTTTTTCCAAATATTATTCGAAAATTTAGGTGGGTTGTGAACATTCGATTACGTATAAAAACAATAGGCTTCCAGTGTTTACGGATTATGATTTTTGTACCAAATTTGGTTCGAATCGGTCCATTCGTTCGTCAGTTATCGTCTCCACAGACTCCCTGACACACACACATACTTTCACACACACACACACACACACACACACACACACACACAGACATCACTTCAAAAATGCTTGATTCGTGATCAGGGATGCTTGAAACGTGCTCTCCCATCGAAAACTCGAATTCGAATTTTCGACCCCGTCACAATACTTTCCTTATACATTATGTATATAAGGAAAGTAAAAATGAACTTTATTCAGATGACGTCATCGAAATATAAATCATCTGGCTCTCTATGTTAAAGCAGTGAAAATTTCATTCATTCTCTTTTATTCCAGAGTTAAATAATTTTGCGTGAAAAAAATTCAGCAATTCTTATACAACTCATCTTACAATCACTTGTTTACATCCTGTATCCATTAAAATTAGGCTTCATCGTGAAAATAATCAAAGTTTGATGATTATTTAAACTCAAAATTATTGTAATTGCGTTGGCGCAGAATATAGATGTACAGAAAATACGCAAACATAAAGTGGTTTTAGGACGGATGCAACACTAAATATAAATTTAAAAGAACTTTAAAAAATTATGAATTTTACTCTGTGAAAAAAAAATGGATGCCATATTATATTTAAAAGTGGGCCACGTAATCTCTTTATATTATATGGGTGCAATTATTATTTTAATTCTTATTTAAAAACTACTGAACATATTTTTGCTGAAATTTTTTGTATATTTTATGGGGTATTTTGAATATTTCCAAAAATTTTCGAAGCAAGTTGTGAATTTTAAGGTCGGTTAAAAAATGTTTGAAAAATTAGGTCCCATATAGGGTTCAGTGTATTTCATTTTTTCAACCCGGGTTCAATCCAAAACTAATTGGATGATATTATTCATTTACATTCCTATAGGTTCCACAGACCTTCTCAACAACATACTAAAATTTCAATTTGACAAAGCCATTTTTACGGCAGTTATCGTACGAAAGGACAGATAAGACAGACAGAATGAGCAAAGTCTTAAAATCTTTTCAACTATGTTATAAAATATTTAAAATATTATGAGATGTTTATCCTGCGCACTTGTTTAACTATTTAATTGGATTCTTTTTAAAGAATCTTAAGCAGGAAACCGGATGTGTTATGACCTGTATAAAAGGTCTTTTCAGAGTAAAATAAAATATACCCATTATTCAAAACAATTCTCCTATAAAAGCGTAGAATAAAACATTCATATAGCTTTACCTTTTCAAGTGTGTAAATGGAAATATAAGAATGATATACACAACTGGGGAATGGCAACATTTTGCCATTCCCCAGTTGCATATATCATTCTTTTATTTGTAACTAGCAGCTATTACCCGGCGTTGCTCGAGGTTTACGATGCAAAACTCTGATAAAAATTACACCGGAACATATGTGGCCGTCAATCTTATACATTGTTTTTTAACTATGAAAGAAATAAATTCATTGAATTATGTAAGGAAAGAAAACGGATCTGATTGGCCACTCTTTGGCCAATCAAATACATTGGATTATGCATACATGCGTTTCTTCTTTATGTATATAGATAGATAGACAGATATTTTTACACTAATTTATTTTTATTATTCAAATTAATAAAATTACTTGAGTAAGTCTGTAAAAAATAAGGTATAGTGATAGATTTTCCATATAAATTCATATTTCAAACCTGCTATTTTCAAAAGGACTAATACGTTCAATAAACTCCCACAAATTTAATTGGCTATCACGTTTTAAACCAACGATTTCCAACCTTTTTCGTTGGGAATCATGGAGTTAGAGGGTAGAACTCCTAGGAAAAAGTTTCGTTTTCCATTAATATCTGGACAACCCCTGGTTTTAGAAACTCGAAACTTAGACTAAATTTATGGAGGGCTATTTTAAAGCTATTCACAAAATTTGATTAAACTCCGTGCAGTTGTTCTCTCTTAATGATGAGACAAACATAAGTTTCGCTTTTCATTAATATCGCGACAACCCCTGGGGACACATAGACTAAATTTTAAGTGGGGCTATTTCAGGACTACCCACCAAATTTCATCAAATTCGGTTCAGCCGTTTTCTTGTGATGTTGGATCATACATACATACATACGTACATGCTTTTCTTCTTTATATATATAGTTATGTCGTAAATTTGCTTTAAATAAAGATTGCTCTTTATAAATAATCGTGCAATAAAAAAATCGCCTTGACTATTGTCTGATGGAGCTGAAATGGTTCTGCGTGAATAACATTTTATAATTAAAACTCCAGTAAAGTTCAATACGTTTCTTCGTTGCGTTTACAGAACATTTCTTGAGTTTACAGACATTTGTTGCGTTTACAGACTTACAAAGCATTAAGTTACTCGCTATCTGTTCATAGCTAGCTACAGTTACAGTTTTCACCCCAATTTCATCTAAATACTACATACATCACCTTGACATCAAAATATTAAATTATTTTTCAAACTTGCTTTTCGGTATATAAATTAAACTTATATATCTAACGATATTTTACATTCAAGTTAATATACAAACTTGCTTTTCAGCACATAAATACGTAACTGAATACGTACTTGAACAACTATATATATATTTTCAACAACACTACTTACAAGTGTATTACATTTTCAACTACTCTGTTCAAACCTCACCAATCATTAAGCATTTTTAGAATTCTCAAGTTCATTTAACTTCCTGATTTCTTTCAAAACAAAACAAAACAAAATATTTCGTGCTTGTGCACCAATATATTTTACCAAGGAGTAAGTAAACAGATTGAGCTGCAACAATCGTGACATTTTAAATGCTACATCTTTCCCAAGATTTGGAAAACCCAGGTTAAAATGCTAAAATATCGAAATTATTACCAACATACTTTGAAAACTAAGACCTTGAATCAAAATCCGATTCTATGCACTTGCAGGGTTTGTAAAAGCGGTATAAATTATTGCTTCTTGTTTGTAATTAGCACTTTTATTTTTGAAATATAAGCATTATGAATTTCAAAAACAGCAAATGTGCAATTTTCTTCAACCTGACAAGACGATTACTCGAAAACTATAAGAGCTTTTTATAAGAATAAATATAGATCTAGATACTAAATTTCCTAGTATTATAAAACATTGATGTAAATAATACACGATAAAAATATGTATACATATTTTTGTCTTTTACTGTTTACATCACTTTTTTAGTTTAGAAGATATTTCGAGTGAAAGTAAGAAAAATGAAAACAATAATTCGCTCAAACAGGTCTTTTTAAGTTAAACAAGAAAGATCAATTATGCATAAAGCGAAGAAACACTTCAATGCAATTTTATTTAAACATCTCTAAAATGCGATACATTCCTCGGTAGTATTTTAAAAATTATTATAATACTACAATAATTTATTATATTTCAGAACTTCATCGAAGACAAATGAAATTTATTCAAATGTCGTCATCGAAATATAACACGCCTGGCTCTCTCTATAAAAGCAGCATTTGATTCATAAACTATTTTCCATTCATTTCATTCATCACAATGCTATAATAATTTATTTTATTTAAAAAATTAAGACCATGGAGGTACAAGTAATTAAACTCTATGCTTAAAACTTCTTCAAAAAAACACATGCTTCTCTGTGTGAAACCAATGAATATTTCATTCATATCAGCTATATTGCAGACTCTTTGAGCTAAATAATTTTGCGTTAAAGAAGTGCAGCAATTCTTATACAACTCATTCTACATCTTTTGGTATTCGCATTCTCCATAATAAAAATTAGACTTGGTTGCAGAAATAATCAAAGTTGGGTGATCTATTAAACTCAAATATATTGTAATTGCATTGTTTCAGTATGCAGATGCACAGAATTTAAGCAAAAATAAAGCAGTTTTAAGATGGATATAACACTAAATATAAATAAAAAAAAACTTTAAAAGTCACGATTTTGACACAAGATGGATACCATATTTTATTTTGACGTGGGTCACGTGATCTCTTCATATAACGGTCACATGATCTCTCCAAAAAAAAGGTGTAATTATTATTTTAATTTTTATTTAAAAACTATGCGAATATATTTTGCTGAAATTTTTTTATATATTTTATGGGATAATTTGAATATTTCCTAAAACTTTCGAAACAATTTTGGAATTTTAAATTTGCTTAAAAAATGCTTGAAAAATTAGGTCCCATAGGGTTCAATGTATTTCATTTTTTTAACCCGGGTTCAATCCAGAACTAATTGAGTGATATTATTCATTTATATTCCCATAGGTCCCATAGACCGTCTGAACAACATACTAAAATTTCATTTTGATAAAGTCATTTTACGGCAATTATGGTGCTAATGGACAGACGGGCGGACAGACAGACAGACAGAATGAACAAAGTCATAAACACTTTTCAACAATGTTGTAAATTGTTAAAAAATGAATCCCTCAAATATAGGACTAAGTCTAGAGTTCTAGACCAATCCCTTAAATCTAGGACTAGCCGTTTTTGAGATATTTCAGTTTTTGCCAAGTCCATCATTTTGCCTTCGAAACTACGTTCAGTCCCCAAATGATAACTGAAATTAGAATAAATCAACAAATTCAGTGTAATTTCAAATAATTTTCCGTGTTACTTTGTGAAATTAAACACAATTAGTGAGTTATAAAAGAAAAAATACAAAATGAATTTGAATCTGTAGGTAAAGTCATGTGCTGCTCACATCACACTTTTATCTATTGGGTTTGAAGATGTAAACACTCAAATTGTATGCATTTTTCGTAACACTCCATTTTCCGCCACAGAAACCCCAAGCATAGATGTTATTCAATCAAAAAAACCTTTCTAATGTCTAATTTCTTTTGGACCTTGGCTCCAGTCAGCCCCGTTTATTGTTAACTGTGAGGTTTTATGACGCTTAACTATTATTTGTATATTCTGTAGGCTAATTAGTAAAGCCTTCGTCTGATAATTTTATTCTTCATAATTGAGTTTCCATTCTACTATATTAAATAAAATGTTCTATGTTGTTACAAATATGTAAACTGTTTCCCTGAGCTATGTCTCTATTCAAATAATGCATAGCGGTACATTGCTTCTATTCAAGGCCTTTACAAGGAGAAAGCACCTATTACGTGGATGTAGGGTTGCCATATTATGAATTCTCGGAAGTAGGCCCCAGGTTTGGCGATTTATTACCAACTTTCAGATATTTAGGAAATTCATCATTTAAGCATTTAAAAGAAGAGAGAAACATTGAAATATCTGTTAAAATAAGTAAAGTAGCTTCATTGAAGTAATAAGATGAAAAGAAGTAGCAGAAATATAAGATATTAGTAAAGGTGGGTTCAGGGAATGCAGTGGTATTCCTTGTAAAGTTTTATTAAAGCAAAAAAGAGAAATTTAACTTGAGTCTGATAGACTGATAGGACAGTCATGCGCAGCCCTTATCAGCATTTTTTTAAATTAAAATTAACGATGTATTTCTTTCTCAGCACTTTGTCCTGATGATGGTTCCATTGAACTTACTCTGCTTCAAAAGGATTCTAGCTTCATCTACTCAAGACGTGTTCCCCGTCAGTAGAGATGCTGGCGGACGTATGAGCCGTTTCCTGGACCAGCGCAGCAAATGGGACTATGTCAAAAAGTTGTTCAAGAAGTGCAAGCGTAACACCAAATGTAATATAGATGTATGTATACAATAA
The DNA here is from genome assembly GCA_951213105.1 of Amaurobius ferox. NCBI lineage: Eukaryota > Metazoa > Arthropoda > Arachnida > Araneae > Amaurobiidae > Amaurobius > Amaurobius ferox. Next base: position 42,459,758 of record OX578152.1, read on the forward strand.
TTCTAATGAGTACTGTCCACACATGTCAAGAAAAATTCAGATAAGACTATAAAACATTTTCAAGCATGTTACTGAAAATTTCAGAAGAATCAGCAGCCGGTAACGTGGAATTAGGTTCCTGATAGTTATGATTAAATATATATATATACAGGGTGTCAACGAACTCTTGCAACAAAATAAGAGGGGTGGTAGTACACAGCAAGACGAACAATATTTGCCATAGAACCTAGAGTCACAATCGATTTATAGTAGCAGAAAAAAGAAGCTTAACTCACCCACGTTGATTTTTATTAGAGAATAACAAGACTCAAATAACAGATGTATAGCACAATATCATTCGCACTAGAAAATGACTTAGGTAGCTATTCAATGTCACGTGCGTGAGTTTCGTTACACAGACAACACTGGCGAAGGAAGGATTCTCGCATCCTTTCAAAGACCCCTGGTGGGGTGTTAATCTCGTCCCCCGAACAAATTCGCGCGATCAGATAGATCTTCGACGGAAGCCACAGGTGTCTTGTACATCAATTCTTTCATGTGTCTCCTGAAGAAGTCTTTTGGATTCAGATCCAGGGAGCGTGGAGGCCAAGCCACAGGTCCCCCATTCTAAATCCACCGTTGAGGATACGTCGTGTTTAGAAAGTGCCGAACGGCGGTGGAAAAGTGTGCAAGCACCAAATCATGCAAAAACCATATGTCACGTTTCGTTTTGGAAGAATAACCGTCAACGACATTTCAGCATCTGCATTACATGTGTTGTTGCCGCAATGAGTGAATTGCGACAGTAGGTGCTATTGCAAATATTGTTCGCCTTGCTATGTAGTATCTTTCTGTTGCAAGAGCTCACTGACACACTGTATATATATATATATATATAGATATACATATAGATATGACTATTAACCTCATCTAAAACAATCTACTGAAAATATACCCAAAGGCGCTAAGCTGCTCAAACAAGTACATTTATATACTACAAAAGAAATAGAAAATTGAAGAATGACAATGTATCAAAATTTCGCCGGGGGGATTGTGACCCTCACTTCCCGGTTTAGCCAGCTTCATGTCATGACGACACTCCCGGAAGCGGATACAATGTCGCAAACCTAGTGCATATACTAAAACTAAAAATGTATAAAAGTTGAAAGACCAATACTGACTTTACACCTAAACCTAAACAACGAGATTTACAACATCCAAACAGTAACTCAAAATTTTCTATTTCTTTTGTAGTATATATATATATATATATATATATATACATATATATATATATACAGGGTGTCCCGAAAGCATTGACCTCGGCTTTTATTCCTTAAATATTGATCTTAGACATATATAATAAATTACAAAGTTGCGTGAAAAAAGGTGCAGAATTTTATGAAGTCGATAAAAGTTTTTAGGGGATTAAATTTGAAGAAATACGAAATGTAAATTGTTATACGGCTCCTGTACAAAAATATTTCCAATAAGTAAAATGTGCCCCATACACTAATGTACAAAATTTTCAGCATTTTATCATAAAAGGACTCAGAGATAGGTTTAAATAGAGTTGGTGAGGGATTAATCACAAATGAAAGTATAAATGTTTACAGCAAGAGTGCAAATGACGCAACGCAGAAATGCATCATAGGCAAATAATATCTACCTCTTATCTTTATTGGATCTTTGGCATGAATGGAAAACAATCTGAACAAGCTTTGTAATCGTTGTGTAAAGTTATTATTTCTACACAAGGCAGATACTTTTGTACCAATAAATAGCAAAATTATTATTTATTATGTAATCATTGTTTCCTTTCGTAATTTGTGTATGACCCCTGAAACGCGATCTGCCAACATGATTTTATCCCTCTGAGAACCCATGTCGATACATTGAAATTGTGTTTAAATCAGCATTTTCGTCTTTTCACATCTCTGGGACATTTTATGATAAAATGCTGAAATTCTGTACATCACCTTATTAGTGTAGGGGGCATATTTTACTCATTGGAAATGTTTTTGTACGGGGACCTTATAAAAATATAAATTTTGTATTTCTTCAAATTTAATCCCCTGAAAATTTTAATCGATTTCATAAATTTCTGTAACTTTTTTACGCAACTTTGTAATTTATTATATATGTCTAAGATCAATATTTAAGGAATAAAAGATTATATATATATATATATATATATATATATATATATAAAATGAAAGATTTTAATCGTAAATTATGCATAAACTACTGTATGTACAAAAAACCCATCTCTAGCATATCTGTTACAAATGAGTAACTATGGACTAAGACTAAGGATAAAGATAGAAGGTAACATATCACTACAAAGGAAAGGGGGATGAGAAGAATATAAGGATACAAAATTCACAACTAAAGGTATATAATAATAAATAAAAATAAAAAAGAAAACACGGCAAAAATGAGAAATGGCAATAATAATTAGCTCAAGATAAAAGATGAAGACATAGAGAACAATCAATTGAAACTACACAAAAAATGGCGGTTAGTTCGAAATTGCATTCTCATCAGGACAGCCATACAATTCGAATTAAAACCGATAGAATAGCCAGTTTCTGACAATGGCGATAGTATTTAACTATAGACACCATTGGAACTGTCTACTGGCTAGTGGAAGGAGAAAAATAAGTCAATTGAATTACAAATCAGAAAATGAATACCTCCTCGAACAGAAATATGAACTCAAAAGCATTGTTACCACGTGTAAGTGTAAGAAGCGACTGAGCATTTCACCTCACTTCGTCAATGCGAGTGGGTACCGGAATGAATACATTTGAACGATACATAATATGGAGACTTTCAAAAATAGTAATCAGTATAGGACACAGGACAAGTGGAAAATAGTCATTCGAAAATAGTAGACACTAATAGACTCAGGCCAAGTGGTAAGTTAGGTGATAAGAATGGGTGAATTCTCAAAATTGAGTTATCCAATCAAAGATAAATAATGCATGTGTAAAATTATTTTGTGTGTTATATATATATATATATATATATATATATATATATATATATATATATATATATATATATATATATATATATATATATATATATATATATATATATATATATATATATATATATATATATATATATATATATATATACATATATATATATATATATATATATATATATATATACTATATATATACACACACACATATATATATATATATATATATATATACGTATGTATATAAACGATAGCGGAGTAATTCAGAAATAAAGCTGGAATTTTCATGAACGCCTATAATTGTGGCCTTTCTGGTTATTTTGCTATAATTATCATCAAAGTAGTTGAAAAAAAAGAGCAACGGTTATAGTACATTTTACAGTGCATAAACGGCTGCAAATATTAGAAATGGGCAAATGGTATCCGAAATTCGCGAATACTAGAATACCTCGAATACTTGCACTAGAAGAAATTCGAATACTTGCACTAGAAGAAATTCGAATACTTGCACTAGAAGAAATTCGAATACCTTGAATATCGTGCCAGGATTAACAGCAGGTTCTGGAACAGAATAGAATATCAGGTAATCCAGAAGATTAAATTCTCAAGTACCAAGAAAAAAGTGTGATACTGTGTTCGAATGTTTGTGTTCTTAAATGAAACTTTTTAATACGACAGAAGCATCCATAAGTACTTAACTAGTACTATTTCAAGCTGTCAAACACAAGGGAAGTAACATACAAGATAAGCTTCGACATTTTTAATAATTTTTATTAATTTTTAACAGTGTGTGGTGCTTACCCTCGAAAATAGTTATATCAATTAAAAATTAACCCAGTCAGGTTCTGATCCCAGTCAAGTTTTTAGCCCTTCATTCCCCTCTGGCGGAAGCTTTGTTGGGTTCGGTCTATTGGTCAATAATATAAGTCTGTATAGATTCAGCATTCTAAGTCAATGAAGGGGCATATTGAGGATCTATATACGCTATTTCAAGCCCCTTATTTTCTTCACCTCTAGGAGTGAAAATCGAAATTCCGATTCCGTTAGGCTTTATACAGTATTCGATAGTATAAGCGTACAAAGATTCAGCATTTTAGATCACTGGAGCTACTGGAGGCTAAAATGTGGCAAGAGGGAATAAGTGGGGAAAGACAAGAATACATTAAATACGATGTCCAAGTCAAACAATTATATATAGTGACTAGCAGCATACCCGTTCTTCGTACGGAGTACATAATATAAAGAAATTTATAATTCGCACTCATGTGCAAATTCTGTTAAAATAAAAAATTTATTGCTCCTATTATATCTTAAGTTTAAGAATGTATGTTCTCAGTATGAAAAATTATCTTCACGGGTATATCTGTAGAATAAAATATCCTGGCCCCTTATGCAAGCAAATTTACAAAAAAAAGGAATTCAATCAATATATACAAAATGAAAGCATTAAAATTGTATAGGATACTACTTATATACGCGAATATTAGAAGATATAATCTATATTAGTACATTAGAAGATTACCCGTATTACAATATGAGTCTCAAAAATTATTGCCAAAATAAAATAGATGGCGTAATAAATTGAAAATATCAATAATCTCCGTCATATTTATACCAGAAAATCGTAATTGATTCCAATACATGCCAATATATATCAAAACATATGCCAATATACCTGAACTACTTATATTCTCGTAGATTAGAAGATATACCTGCGTATTTGTAGAAGATTACTCGTACAACGTACAATATATGAGTTTAAACAATTTTTGCCATAATAAAACAATTTCATAATAACTTGAAAATATCAATAATAATAACTTTTAAACTTGAAGACCGTAATTGATATTATCCAGTCAAAAATGCTATAAGAAAAATCAAATCGTTCTTTTCCAAAATATATTTTATATCCATTTATTTATTATTCAAATATAATATAATAATTAAATATAATAATTAAAATATAATAATTAAAATTAACAGACAGATTTAATTTAATTGCGTTTCTGAGCAACATGATATAAGATAGAATCTTCCCCATAAATAGCGAAATTAAATAACCATTTTGATTTCTTTATACTTTTCATTGTTCAGTAAAAGCTTGTGAAAAATAAACCATGGAGATAAATTTCCCATTTAAATCATGTTTCCAACAATTCATATTTTCAGAAAGTGACTAATTGAGGCAAAAAATCTCCCATCAAACTCAGAGATAAAGTTTTAATTCACTTTCAAACGATTTTCAAGCTTTTCGTTTGGATAAACCACGGAGTTAGAGAGTAGAACTCCTAGGAAAAAGTTTCGTTTTTCATTAAGATCTCGACAACCCGGTCTTAGATACTCGAAACTTGGGGTACATTTATGGGGGCTATTTCAAGGCTATCCAGAAAATTTCATCAAATTCGGTTCAACCGTTCTCCCGTGATAATGAGACAAACGAAAATTTTGTTTTTTACTAATATCTCGAGAACCACTGATTGTAGAAACTCCAAACATGGACTACATTTTAAGTGGGACTATTTCCAGGCTACGCACAAAATTTCATTAAATTCGGTTCAGCCGTTCTCCCGTGATGACGGGACAAACATGCAGACAGACAGACAGATTTTCAATTTTATTTATATAGATTGTAATTAAAAGTACCTAAAGTAAAACGCTAACCAAAAAAAATCTGAAGTGGATAGATACAGACTCAAATTCATTTTCTCTTTATTTTCATTAAATTTAGTTTAATGGCACTGAATAACACGGATAATTATTTGAAATTGCACTGAATTCGCAGTTTCATTTCATTTTTCGTTTTTATTTGGGGACTACTAGAGATATTTTCAAGGGAGACATGGAAAAAATACGAAAAAACTAGAATATCGCAAGTACTGTTATGGGGTTGCTCTTATTCTTTCAGTTGTCGAAAATTACATGTAAAACAATTATCTAATTGATATATTTGTTTACATATAATCTTTTATTTTAGATTTTGGCCTTTTTTGAAGGACATTTCGCAAAAAATGTCAAGTTCTTTTTTTCCGAATGGTACCAAAATCTAATCAGCACAAAAGTATCCCACAGGTGACTGTCTGCTGACAAACTAATTGACCAAATTTCACAAAATTTGATAAAGATGTCGCTTGTGACTAACTCTGGCAATAATAACATTCTGGTACGATTTTTGTAAAAAAAAGTCTGCTTTTTGTGTCCTAAAAAAATCGTCAAAACCTAAAATAAAAGACTACATATGCTCAAATGTATCAAATAAATGCTTATTTTGTGGTGCAATTCTCAAGACATTTTGATGGTTTCAATTTTTTTCCGTATTGCCTTTCAAAATACGTCCAGTTTCCAAATGAGAGAAAAATTGAATTAAAACTGCGAATTCAGGGTAATTTCAAATAAATAATTATCAGTGTAATTTGATGCAATTTTAAGTTCAATTCAACAAATTATGACAGAAAAAAAAAACAGAAAATGAATTTGAGTTTGTAGAGAAAGTCATGTACTGTCCATATCAGGTTCCTTTCTCTATTAATTTATTTTCTAATAATTCACAAATAATATTTTATAAATATAAAAAATATTTATTAACTATTAGAGGTATTCGAATATTCAATTTATTCGAATATTCGAGATATATAGCAAATATTCCAATTCGATATTCCATTTCGAGATGCAACACTCGATGATGCAACTTCAGCGAGGGCTGATCCTTCTTTTTAAGGGGGTTCGAGGTTAGCTTGCTTCCTGTTAGAGATAAGGGAAAAGTGAATGACAAAGTTGTAGTGTTTTGCAAAATTAATGCTAAGCATTTTGATGTCAAACATCTTAGGGTGCAAAATAAGAGTTAATCAGGAAAGAATTGCGACGGAGGAGAAAAGGATGCATATAACGGAAGTGACATTTTTCTGTAACGAATACCTAATAGGAAACCTAATAAGAATTTTGTTTTTGAGTTTTGGTAGGACTTGTGGTTTTTTGAGTTTGGTTTCTTTCGTAAAGGTGTCTTGATGTAGTTTGTTATAAATCAGGTGTTGGATTGAGTGAACTTTCAATTTACTGTCTTTGAAAGCGTTTTGGTCTTGATTTGCTTATGATTTGGAAGGACGAAATTTCTGTTCATTAGTGTCAAATAGTTTTTTGGAAAAGTGGATTTGATACTGTTACTTTGGATGGAGGTAATTTGCTTCTAGGTTTTCGTGTCTTGATATTGTGTGAATTACGTTATATTATTATGATTTTTTCATACATATTGTATTTAAGCGCATGTAGTTAATTAAACCCACGTAGTAAGCGCATGTGTATTTAAGCACTTGTCTATAGAATATTTATGTTATTTGGTTTATAATGAATTTAGGGTAATTTGATCAATGGTGTATATTTCTGGTTAGTTCTTAGGTGATTTTAAGTGTTGGTTTTGTTGCCATGGTTCTGTATGTTCTTTGCTGTAAATGTCTGAATTTGTTTGGTTATCAGTCTATATATTTATATCATGTATTTAAAGCTGTTATTTTTACATCCTTGCATTAAGATGTTTAGTATTATGTAGTAGTGTATATTATATATATATATATATATATATATATATATATATATATATATATATATATATATATATATATATATATATATATATATATATATATATATATATATATATATATATATATATATATATATATATATATATATATATATATATATATATATATATATATACTATTACGATAAAGTGAGACTAAAATAGGATATATCCCAAATAAGCCTGAAACTAAAAGAACTATTCACTACAAAGGAGGAGGCGCAAATGCTGCTCAAATTCCCTAGTAGAATACATGAATGAAAGTAGAAAAGAACGGGAGTGACCATATAAATTACATAAGAATGGTAGGGGTGAATTGCGACACCCCTTTCCCGCTTAAAGCAGCTTTTACAACCCGGGTAACACTCACGGAACCAACATAATTCCATGGTTAGCCTCCCAAATGTGCGAAAATAAAAACACCAGAACAGACTCAGAACCAAAGAAGTAAACGAATCCATGAAGGAGAAACATCCGCTAGTCCAACCCGATGGAACGTCTCTTTATATAAGTAAAGTTGCTCATGCGCAGAGAAATATCAGGATAATAGTTTCGCAGTCATGAATATTAAATCTCTATATCAACAATCAGATTACAAATTTTCTTTAAAAAACGATTTGTAATAATGTTGTACAAAATTGACTGGATAATTTCTTTTTATAGCTTCATCTGCAAATTTTTTACATTTGCAAATGCAGTCTTTCCTAAAAGTATTATAATTTTGGTTTCTTCTAAAATGTCCAATTATTATATTTCTGAAGACATACTTTGCAAGGTTTGAATTCCAATCGATTATATGATTTACCTTGATCCTGTATGAATCTCTTTTGTCGTGTAACTCTGTGTATATTCCATATTTCTTGTGCTTTTTGATAGCTAAATCCAAGAATTTTACCGATCCGTCCTCACACGCTGGATTTTCAATAAGGTCCAATTCGCTTGGGTAGAATGAAAAGTCAAAACATGGGGTGTTTTCATAGCCCCCAATTATCACATCATCGACATAACGGAAGTAGGGCATTTCCGATAGGATATGAGTGCCTCTTTCGTATATATATCTGCTAGTATTGACGAGCAACTCCCTCCCATAGGTATGCCCTTGATTTGTTTGTAAAAATTGCTTCCGTCATGTAGTATGTTTTCCTTCAATACCAATTCCACCAAGTCCATGTATCTTCTATAAGTTATAAATTGCTTTAGATCGTATTCTTCATGTAGATCTTTCAGAATCAATTGTAAATTATCCAAATCAATATTGTTAAAAAGATCTCGAAAGTCGTAACTCTTAAAGTTGATATCGTTATGACAAAACTTTAGTCGGTTTATCAGTTCCTGTCCGTTTTTTATCATAATAGAGTTATGTCTTTTAATATCATGCATAACTATTATGAGTAAATCCGAAAGTTTTTTGTTGGCTATTTTCAAATATGAACCACATCCCACCGTCACAGTTCGAAACTTGACAGGTATTTTGTGTAATTTGGGGATCAGGACCAAATATGGATATTTTATTGTTTTAATATCAATTCCTATTCTTTTGTAAAGTGCCTCTATTCTTTTAGTCAGTATCAATGCGTTACTGGGTATTAAAGCATACATTTCACTGTCCCTGTAACTTTGGTTTAGTGTATCCACGTAGAACTTTTTACAAGTGAAGGCATAATTTGATACAATTTTATCGGTATATGTTAATACATATTCTTCTTTAATTTGCTTGAACGAGGATGGAACTTTAATTTCTCTATTGGTTTTGCAGTGCTGCGGGTAGTAGTGACAAAACGCTTTGTAAAATTTATATTTCCACTCATTAAATGCTTGTACTGGTAAACTATGTTTTACCGCCCATCTATAAATGAAGATGTCGAGATCATTATAAAACTCCTCGTATACATTTCCAAACTCTTGTATGCGGTACTTTGTACCGAGTTGAAGAAGGTTTTTAAGTCTTTTGTCTTTGATAAAATCTAGATTTCCGGAGATTATATGCTTATGATGAGTGTCACTATGAATATTCTCATGACAATTACAAGAATCTACATTATTTGATGCAACATCTTGACAAATTTTGTTATAATTGAAAAATTTCCTTCCGTTAGTTTTGACGAATCTATAATTGATCATGATTTTTATATTGGACAAAGGAAGACATACGTTAATATGATTTAAAATAGAATGGAATGGAATGTTCTCATACAGTTTGTTCTTGAAAGTTGTAATAAAAAATTCTTTAGATTGTTTTATAATTTCACTTTTTGTAAGTGTTAAATTAAAAATTCTGGCTCTGAGTTTGATTAAATCCAATAGGATATCAATATTAGTACTTGCTTCTTCATTTTGGCAATTGCTTTCTTTTAAGTTGAAATGTATTATGTAATTCCATATTTTCTGTAGATATTTAAGCTTGATACTATAGGCCATGTTCTTAATCCATCCAATTTTCATCGTGTTTTCAGTTTTTAAAAATTTCAATATTTTTTCTTCTGTTTTAATATAATTATTGTGTTGTTTTTTACTTCCTCTTTGCCATCGGTGGGATTTTTTATTTATAAGATTTTCAGATAGAGGGTATGAAGAACTATTTCTGCATCTTTCTTTATTACAGTTTTCGTTAAATATTAATGTATTAAGGCCATATGGATAAGCCGTATTGAATTGTTTAATATGGTTGCTCTCCCACCATAATCTTTCCGATTTATTTGGTACTATATCAATTATAGTTACCATGATGTTGGTGAACCCATGGGCTTGAAAATGTCTCAGTTCCAAATTAGCTGTGGGCATTTCCTGTTGTACCTTTCCTACCTGGCTTCGGTGCAGATTTATTCGAATGTTTAAAGGATTCTGCGTTTGGCCTATAAATAATAGTTATGCATGATATTAAAAGACATAACTCTATTATGATAAAAAACGGACAGGAACTGATAAACCGACTAAAGTTTTGTCATAACGATATCAACTTTAAGAGTTACGACTTTCGAGATCTTTTTAACAATATTGATTTGGATAATTTACAATTGATTCTGAAAGATCTACATGAAGAATACGATCTAAAGCAATTTATAACTTATAGAAGATACATGGACTTGGTGGAATTGGTATTGAAGGAAAACATACTACACGACGGAAGCAATTTTTACAAACAAATCAAGGGCATACCTATGGGAGGGAGTTGCTCGTCAATACTAGCAGATATATATCTATCTAAATACGAAAGAGGCACTCATATCCTATCGGAAATGCCCTACTTCCGTTATGTCGATGATGTGATAATTGGGGGCTATGAAAACACCCCATGTTTTGACTTTTCATTCTACCCAAGCGAATTGGACCTTATTGAAAATCCAGCGTGTGAGGACGGATCGGTAAAATTCTTGGATTTAGCTATCAAAAAGCACAAGAAATATGGAATATACACAGAGTTACACGACAAAAGAGATTCATACAGGATCAAGGTAAATCATATAATCGATTGGAATTCAAACCTTGCAAAGTATGTCTTCAGAAATATAATAATTGGACATTTTAGAAGAAACCAAAATTATAATACTTTTAGGAAAGACTGCATTTGCAAATGTAAAAAAATTGCAGATGAAGCTATAAAAAGAAATTATCCAGTCAATTTTGTACAACATTATTACAAATCGTTTTTTAAAGAAAATTTGTAATCTGATTGTTGATATAGAGATTTAATATTCATGACTGCGAAACTATTATCCTGATATTTCTCTGCGCATGAGCAACTTTACTTATATAAAGAGACGTTCCATCGGGTTGGACGAGCGGATGTTTCTCCTTCATGGATTCGTTTACTTCTTTGGTTCTGAGTCTGTTCTGGTGTTTTTATTTTCGCACATTTGGGAGGCTGACCATGGAATTATGTTGGTTCCGTAAGTGTTACCCGGGTTGTAAAAGCTGCTTTAAGCGGGAAAGGGGTGTCGCAATCCACCCCAACCATTCTTATGTAATTCATATGGTCACTCCCGTTCTTTTCTACTTTCATTCATATATATATATATATATATATATATAAAATTGAAAATCTGTCAGTCTGTCTGTTTGTCCCGTCATCACGGGAGAACGGCTGAACCGGATTTGATGAAATTTTGTGAGTAGCCTGGAAATAGTCCCACTTAAAATTTAGTCCATGTTTGGTGTTTCTACAATCAGTGGTTCTTGGGCTATTAGTAAAGAACTATATTTTCGTTTGTCTCATCATCACGGGAGAACAGCTGAACTAATTTGATGAAATTTTATGGATAGCCTTAAAATAGTCCCCCATAAATTTAGCCCAAGTTTTGAGTATCTAAGACCAGGGGTTGTCGAGATATTAATGAAAAACGAAACTTTTTCCTTAAGAGTTCTACTCTCTAACTCCGTGGTTTATCCAAACGAAAAGCTTGAAAATCGTTTGAAAGTGAATTAAAACTGTATCTCTGAGTTTGGGGGCAGAATTTTTGCACTAATTAATCACTTTCTGAAAACAAGAATTGTTTGAAACATGATTTAAATGGGAAATCTATCTCCTTGGTTTATATTTCACAAGCTTTTACTGAACAATGAAAAGAAGAAGAAAAAGCAATCAAAATGGTTATTTAATTTCGCAATTTATAAGGAAGATTCTATCTTATATCATGTTGCTCAGAAACGCAATTAAATTAAATCTGTCTATTAATTTTAATTATCATTTTTTCGATTTGAATAACAAATAAATGGATATAAAAATATATTTTAGAAGAGAGCGATTTGATTTTTCTTATAGCATTTTTGATTGGATAATATCAATTGCGGTCTTCAAGTTTAAACGTTATTATTATTGATATTTTCGGGGATTATTGATTCAGGGATTATTGATATTTTCAAGTTATTATGCAATTGTTTAATTATGACAAAAATTGCTTAAACTCATGTATTATACGTTGTACGAGTAATCTTCTACAAATTAGTCACTATATCTTCTAATTTACGAGAATATAAGTAGTACAGGTATATTGGCATATGTTTTGGTATATATTGGCATATATTGAAATCAATTACGACCTTCTGGTATAAAGAGTACGAGGATTATTGATATTTTCAATTTATTACGTCATCTTTTTCATTTTGACAAATAATTTTGAGACTCATATTGTAATATGGGTAATCTTCTACTAACGCACTGGCATATTTTCTAATCTGCGACAATATAAGTAGTACGAGGTTGCATATATTGATGTAATTCCATTTTTTTGTAAATTTGGTTACAAAAGGGACCAGGATGTTTTATTCTTCAGATCTGCCCGTGAAGATAATTTTGCATAGTGAGAACAGATATTCTTAAACTTCTCTTTAGGAGCAATACATTTAATATTTTAACAGAATTTGCACATGATTGCGAATTATAAGTTTTTTTATATTATATACTCCGTACGAAGAACGGGTATGCTGCTAGTATATATATATATACAATATGTAATATATATATTTTATATATATATACTCGTATATGTAATAATTGTTTGAAAATCCAATGATAGAATAGAGAGAAGTTGCAACTCAAAAATCCTAACTTAAAAAATGCCTACATAATAAAAAGAAGTGTTTATAGAGAATCATCAATCAAATGGGAAAAAATGCAGATTTCTAGTCATCAAGCTAAAGATAATCAACAAATACCAATGGAATGGAATAGATAATGGAAAAACAAATAAAATCCAAACATTAAAGCTATACACGTGGATAAGCACTAGACCCAAATAAATTAATTGTTCATTTTGAAAATCTCTTCGTCAGGTCTAAGAATTTAATCAAAGTGAACACAAAATGCTTGTTTCTGATATTAGAGATAGATGGTATCTATAAACTGTAATAACTTGGACAACACACATAAAGATAGAAAAATTATAAAGGAAACAAGAATGCGTGGAATAAAAAAACACTACAAATATGCTAACCATTGGAGCCCAAAATGAAGAGACCAGTGTTGCCAATTGCAAAGTTTAAAAGTAGAAATCCACTGTTGCCAATCGAGAGAAATAGTAATGTGAAAAGGCAGTAAAAGGTGATATTCTACAATAAGAACTACAAAATAATGAGGCGTATAATCGAAAACAGTGAGGCTAATATTTAAGTGGATGTAAATACAATGTAATGTTACATCAAGAGAATGTTGATGTCTAGCCAATATAAAATATATAGAAGAGAATTCATAAATATTTCGCTATTCCAAACTTTTTAACAATACCATTTACTTAATATGCTGGATATTTATATAATTTACTGGTAATTTTTAGATTATTTATATGCATAGCATGAAATTTTGTATCTCATAATTTATATAAATTCTAAAAAGTTGATTAAAGATAATATTTCTAAACAATTGAATCGAGTTGTAGGGAATTAAATCGTAATATTTTATTAATGTTGAAAGTAAAATAACATTTTTTATCATATAAATTAGTAATTATTCCATTAGTAGATTCAATAATTAGATTTAAATCCAAAAAATTACTATTATTACTAATAGTAGCTTCATTAGGAAATAAAAAATTTCCAAATTGACTGGATAGAAATCTATATCTATGACATAATTTTCAGTATATACTAAACAAATCAGATCATCAACATATCTGTAAATCTTATAATCCATTGAAGTAAAAGACTGTTCATAATGATAAAGGTATAAATTAGCTAACATACTGCTAATGCAACCACCTTGTGAAACCCCTGAGACTTGTAAGTATAATTTATTTCCTTGAAAAATATACTTATTGCAAAGAACAACGTGAAGAAGTTCGGGAAAATTGATAAAAATTCTATGAGTAGATTGATTAGTAATATAAGCATTATATAGAGCTAAAATCACAACATATATATCAGAGATTTTAATATTATTGAAAGATCTTTAAAGTCAAAAGTTTGAAATCCAATTAATTTACCTAGTGACGTTAATTTATTTTTTAATTCTTTACTATTATTAAGTATAAGGTAATTATTGCTAGAATAACTCAGACTAACATTTATTAGGTTTAAATAATTTAGTAGTAATTTACTCGCTGTACTAGAGTAAGTATTATGACCACTAGTAACTGTTCTAAATTTAATAGGATTTTTATGAAATTTAGGAATAAGCACTATATATGGAAATTTAAGAAATGTATAATTTATATATAAATCACTATACTTATTGATAATTTCAGTTTCATATTATTAATAGAATGTGAATCTAGTTTAAATAGACTATTATTCTTTAAATAATCTAACAGATGTATATATATATATATGTATATATATATATATATATATATATATATATATATATATATATATATATATATATATAAATAATAACTGAAATTTTTTAACTGAAAAACTACGCATAAACTACGGTAAGTACAAAACACCCATCTCTAGCATATCTGTTACAAATAAGTAACTATAGATCAAAACTAAGGATAAAAATAGAAGGTAACTTATCACTATAATGGAAAGGAGCAAGGGGACGATGAGTATACAAAAATCATAATTAAAAAGGTATATATATATATATATATGTAAAAAATAAAAAGCAAACACGTCAAAAATGAGAAAAGGCAATAATAACTCAAGACTGAAGATCACGACATGGAGAACAATCAAATGAAACTACACAAAAAACGGCGGTTACTTCGAAATTGCATTCTCGTCAGGGCAGCCATACAGTTCGAATTAAAACCGTAAGAATAGCCAGTTTCTGACAATGGCGATAGTATTTAGCTATGGACACCATTGGAACTGTCTACTGGCTAGTGGAAGGACAAATAATAAAAACCAAGTGAATTATAAACCAGAAATATAAAACAGAAATATTAACTCACAGGCACAGCTACCACGAACTCTTTATATATATATATATATATATATACTTCTTCATTCATTATTATTATTGTTATTATTATTATTATCATTATTATTGTTGCTATAAATGCAAATCCACATCAAAATTATTTTTTTATTGCAGCTAGACTTTTGGAAGAAAGTATTAGACCCGGAGGGCCATTTGAAATTACAGAGATAACTCTATCTACTCCATTTCATTGTACAATCTAAAAAGGACTAGTGCATCTCCGTAAAATAAAATTGAAAATCATACTTTGAATTTACCATTGCACAATTTATTTCTTATCTTTACTACATATATCTAAATTGCTCAAAAATCTTTTAAATGTTTCACAAGTTATCGTCGATGGAAATGTAATAAGAAAGGACGATAGGGAGGAGTAGCACGTTCACTTTCTATTCCATTACGTCAAGCAGTGAACTCCGCCAAAAATCACAAATTTACACTATATATTCTAAAAAAAAATTATGTTTAAGAGAATTTATTGCCGCAGAATACACATATCTGTAATAAGAACGCAGCACATGCAATACTTATTCGACCATGTTCATTAAATAACTCTACTTCTTCCTCGACCTGGGCCGTCTGACCTACCTAGGTTTAGAGTATCTCTTTAGACGACCGGGAAATGCCACCCAATTTAGACCAGAATTCAGTGAGGGGCGGCATCCACATGGATAATACCCTTCTTCTCCTACTACCAACCTCTCTGAAAGACTTACGGACCCACATATTTAAAGGTATTCACATTTAAAGGTATCCACATATTATTATTCCGTACACCCTATTAGCACTGGGGCTGTTGGGACAGAACTGGGAATCGAACTCAGGTCGTCCGAGTGCTGTACCCACGCACTAACCAATGGCCTGTCCCATCCCTAATTAATTCTTTTTCTTCTTTCACTTCGACCCAGGTTGTCCGACCTACCCGAAAGTGTAAGGTATCCAATTGGATGACCGGGAAGTGCCACCCAATTTAGACCGGAACCCAGTGGGGGCCGCATTCACAGGGACTGTATCCTCCATCCCTTACCACCAATCTCTTAGAAGGACTTTCGGGCCCACATATTTAACGTGCCTGTACTCCGGATTCCGGATGAACACAGGGAAAGTTTGAATAGAGGCCGGAAACTGATTATACTTGTATAATATTAATTTGTACCACATATACAAATTTCTATAATATCGGTAACATTTTTGAAGAGTTATCGTTGAACATTTGAAAGTGGCTGGAGTTCAGCACGATACAAACAATTTTTTGAGCAATTTTTCAGGAGTTCAGCAATTTTTTTTTATCTTTTTTGCGACCACGTTAAGAAACGAACTCGACCTATAAAACATTTGGTGAATAATAAGTTTTCCAAATTGTAAAGAAATTGGTTAAATTTTAGCTGTGACCGCATATTAGAAAGAGACGGTTGTTGTTGTTGAGACCCAGACCGTCCGACCTACCAGAAAAGTGTAAGGTAACTGTATGGACGGCCGGGAAGTGCCACCCAATTTAGACCGGAACCCAGTGGGGGAGGCATCCACAGGGACCGTACCCTCCTTCCCCTACCACCAACCTCTCGGAAGGACTTACGGACCCACATGTTTAACGTGATCGTACTCCGCATGAACACGGCGGCATTTGTGGTAGCGTGCAAATCTAGCGCGCAAACCACGGGGATACCGCACCCGAGATGGCCAACAGCACGCGGTGTTCCGAGGTGGTCACCCACCAAGTACTAACCGCGCCCGATGCTGCTTGACTTCGGTGATCTAACGAGAACCGGTGTTTTCAGCACGGTACGGCCGTTGGCCCTAGAAAGAGACGGTGTGACACTGCAATTTTTATCCGATCACTTTCAGCAACGAACTCGTTCTGACTTTAATTTATACACTGCATATCCATATTTAGAAAAAAAAGTAATTTAGGGATTAAATAAAGGGAGGGATAAATTTGAGGTTAATTAGGAAGAAATTAGGGAATTTAGGGTCATGCACATCAGTGAAGGGAGCGCAGCACGCACAACAACTAATTGACTGCTTCCCATTACGAACTTGGCTTGTGAAGCATTAATTTGTACCACATATCCAAATTGCAGAAAATTTGGGTATTTATCCTCGAACAAGGTATAACTGTAAAGGGATCAGAGCACCAGCAGGGCTAATTTTTGCTTGAACATATACTGAAACGAACTCCAAATGTACATCATACATTTCCACCACAAATCTAAATTATAAATAAATGGTTAAGTGTTATATGAGTTATTATCGGACAAGTCCTGTAAACGAGGGGCGGAACAGTCCTAGTGCGCGGGAATTGCACTCGGTCGGCCCGGGTTTGATTCCTGCCACTGTCAAAACTGGTAGAATATAAAATCGTGGCAAAATATAAAATGATTTTAAAACTACTCATAATTCGAATTTTTAAAAAATCTCGCGGATGTGCACCTTCCCGGATTCTGAAATGTCTGTACACCAAATTTCATGTAAGTATGTTATTTTGAAACGTACGTTTTTTGAAACGTTTTTATTTTCCGCTATAGACGACTCAGCCGAACAAACAGTGATCAATTCGATAGATGAAAAAACAAACAGATATATCCCTTTATTATTATAGATTACTTTACGTCTTTCACAGCGAAATAAGGATGTACAAATTACCCAACAAAATAATTTTGTTATTGAATCGTACATTAAAATTTGAGATTAGCAAGTTTCCAATTAAATTATATTTCGAGACTTGACAATTAGAAAAAAAAATTATCGTCCACTAAACAAAATAGACAGCTATGTAATCATCCTACGTAGATCGCCCAATGTGTGTATAA
The DNA here is from genome assembly GCA_951213105.1 of Amaurobius ferox. Taxonomy (NCBI): domain Eukaryota; kingdom Metazoa; phylum Arthropoda; class Arachnida; order Araneae; family Amaurobiidae; genus Amaurobius; species Amaurobius ferox. Next base: position 42,477,976 of record OX578152.1, read on the forward strand.
ATAAACAAAGCCATATCATAATATTGTTGGCATCGAATTAGCATCACATAAATTTGGCTTCCACTAACCAAAATAGACAGCTATGTAATCATCCTACGTAGATCGCCCAATGTGCGTATAAATAAACAAAGCCATATCATAATATTGTTGTCATTGAGTTAGCATCACCTAAATTTGGCTTCCACTAAGCATGAAGTTCTACAAGTGACAATCTTGGAAAACCCCAGTTTGGCGTCTACTTGGTAGATCCCCCAATGTGCGTATAAATAAACAAAGCCATATCATATTATTGTTGGCATCGAATTAGCATCACGTAAATTTGGCTTCCACTAAGCAAAATAGACAGCTATGAAATCATCCTACGTAGATCGCCCAATGTGCGTATAAATAAACAAAACCATATCATAATATTGTTGGCATTGAATTAGCATCACGTAAATTTGGCTTCCACTAAGCAAAATAGACAGCTATGTAATCATCCTACGTAGATCCCCCAATGTGCGTATAAATAAACAAAGCCATATCATAATATTGTTGGCATTGAATTAGCATCACGTAAATTTGGCTTCCACTAAGCAAAATAGACAGCTATGTAATCATCCTACGTAGATCCCCCAATGTGCGTATAAATAAACAAAGCCATATCATAATATTGTTGGCATCGAATTAGCATCACGTAAATTTGGCTTCCACTAAGCAAAATAGACAGCTATGTAATCATCCTACGTAGATCGCCCAATGTGCGTATAAATAAACAAAGCCATATCATAATAATGTTGGCATTGAATTAGCATCACCTAAATTTGGCTTCCACTAAGCAAAATAGACAACTATGTAATCATCCTACGTAGATCGCCCAATGTGCGTATAAATAAACAAAGCTATATCATAATATTGTTGGCATTGAATATGCATCACGTAATTTAGCGCTCTTGTTGACTTATTAGACTAATGAGAATGAGTAAAACTGTATTGTACGATCCTCACCAAGTAGACGCCAAACTGGGGTTTTCCAAGATTGTCACTTGTAGAACTTCATGCCTATTACTATTGAGACGGTGAGGTTGCCAGTAAATTGAGTTTAGCCTTTCTTTATGTTGTAGTTGGCAATATCCGCAGCGTACTATACAGTTTGGCCTCAGAATGCTTTATCCATACTCCCGGGCATGATCAAAATATCAATTCATATTTAATTAATATGAAAGAAATAATTATTGACGAATTCTCGGTTGTCAAAATAGAAATCATTTACAAAATGTATCTTTTCTATTGAATAGAACAAACTAGATCGACGGGAATGATGTTAATAGACTTGTCTAATACTATTGCATATGGAAAGTGAACCTATTTAACGATACTTTTCAACTTATTTTTCAACTATGTTGTAAAGTGGTGAAAACATCCGTCACCTCTTGCAACACAATCGCCACACGACTTTCGATTGCCAACTAATTTTTACAAACTTATAATATAAATATATTGACTTGGCCATTGAGTTTAATGCATACTGTTACATTCGACAATGCTACAAAGGAACGTCATCTGTCATAATTAAATGCAGTTCATAATTCTAAAGTACACAATCTTTAAGATGGAGAAGCAATTTTATTTTTTCCTTTTTGAACATTCCTAATCCACATTTTGTTTAATGCTGCCGTCATCACATTGCTATCTTCACCACCGTCAACAGCTTACACCAAAGCCCACATTAGTGGACCAGAATTGAATCTGATACCTTAACAATAAGAAGCGGTGCTCTATACTTCACTTGGGTCTTTGTACTAAACTCAGTCTGTTCAGGTAACCGCCATACAAGAACAATATCATCTACTGAATATTTATATGCATAACTCTAAAACTTTAAATCTTTACCAACAGTAAACAATAAGTATTTCTTTTAAGTGTCAATCAGTGACAAACGTCTAGTTGGAGTTATTATGAAGAATCCCCCCTACCTTTGTGCATAACCGCTTTGTATTGTAACTTGGAGATTAACCATACTCATATCTTGAATCTTCTGCAGGTGAGTACTGCAACTATTTTATTTGTCAAGGTGGTAGAGAGTCATTAACAAGAATTCTTCTCTATCCGTGAAGAGGAGAACTTAGTGTAATGTGCTATACCATTTGGGTGTCCTTCTCTTAGTTTGGTTTTAAATTTGCTGTGCAGTCATATTTCTGGTTTACTCTCCTTAAATTTGCTGCAATGGATATGTTTAAAAGGAATTTCAGAGATAATGTTGCTGAAAAGCCCTCTCCTATGCGTAGATTCTACGATGAACTAAGGTCTAGGGATATCACAAGTAAGTGTTTATTATCTCTCATTCGTGTTCTATACATAAGTAAGAGAATAAGTTATGATACGTTTAGGTTAATCTTTGCGCAAGTTATGTCCTTATATTTTCATGAGCAAGCTGTATCCAGCCGCATCACATTGAGTAATTATTGTCCAAAATATTTGTGTTTTATGAGTTTTTAAATTATATTTTCTGATACATATAATCTGTGATATATTTGCAACTACGTTTTAATAAAAATATTTATTAGAACACACATTATTAAAGAGAATGTCGTAAAATGTCGATGACTTACATTACAATAAATGTTTTTCTCAGATGTTCTAAATATGATAGTGTCATTTAGAAAACAACACAGCAAATTTCTAAAATTTCGATTGTAGTTGTGTTTTAATTATTTTCAATGTCTCATCTGGATGTATTATTAGATATTTAAATTATTTTCAATGTATAATCTGAATACATTTAAATTATTTTCAGTGTCTTATGACGAACACCAGTGTCTGATCTAATCAAAACTGTTGTCCGTGTCGAGAAAAAAATCTCCTTTTTGAGTAAATGCTCAAGATAATTTTAAAAATAAATATTTTTATTGATTAAAATAATCGTCAGTTGTTGCACATGAGATCCTTTTCTGCCGTACAAGCCGTCTGAGACTCCGCCGATCAAGAGCGTGATTCGTGGTTTTCGATCCGAAGTTCGGCCTTTTCGACAAACCCTGGGGGTTCCTGTTTTCAACTGCTATACACTTTGGATATCTCGCCTTTCGAGAAGTCATTGAGTTGTTCTGTTCTGGCAATCGTGACTCCTACCAAACGGGCCTCTAGATTAAGGACTTTCCACACTGCAACAAATCTATCGTATTCCCCATTTCACTTCACTTCACTCAGAAGACATACAGACAGCATTTTTATAGCGGTGTTGCTATCACGTGTACCTCTCATGACCAACGTAATTTGTATATATCTGGCCGTTACCTACATTTGGATACATGTTCCCAGGTTTCTAATTCCCTGGCTAGTAAGTGTAGAAAAAGTACTGTACATCGTGGCACCCACTTTTTGTCTGGGGTCATTCAAAGAGGTCAGACAGCCGTCTTCATGAATTGGGGTACACGGCATCAAAAACCTTGTATCATACATTTCAAAATTTCTATCATTATACGACATGCTGACATTATAATATAATTATAATTTAATAAATGTCAATTTCACGGACAATTCTCGGACCCCTGGCTTAAAGGCATTGT